>JANIWG010000089.1:0-52370 GCA_030705025.1 Myxozyma udenii
CGTCGCCACGCGTCGCCACGTGACGCCTCCACGCGTCCTTCCCGCTTTCGTCAATACGACTCTTCGCGTTCATGACGGCGTCTTCTTTACTTTGAACAAACCACACCATGGATCCGCCATCGCCGAACGTCGTCGTTCTCGACGACGAGTCCAACACAACAGCCGACGTTTTGGTAATATCACCCGTTCCCGCGCACGACAGCCTCGATGATTTGTCCGACGTTGACGCGTTGCATGGCACGGCGCTAGAAGACGCTTTGGCTCTGGAGCAGCCGACAGAGGAACAGCTGCTAACTCTTGATGATCTGCCCTTCTCGCCAACAGCACCCACCGACCCGTCGTCTCTTGCATCACCGTCGCGCCAACCCTCCGCGCACAACGCCGGCGCAATTGAAAGCTTACCGCAAACGTCTGCGCCCACGAAGCCAAAACCTATCATTTACGAGCTCATCGACAGCGACTCTGATCAAGACCGCAGCAAAGACGACGACAACATACTTCTCGATGGCGACGACGAGCCCAAAGACGATTCTGCTTTCAAACGCAAGCACGAGCCGGATACGGACATCCAAGTCGACGCACAACCTGCAAAAATCAGAAAGATAGACGACGAGTTTCCCGAGTTTTTCAACCCCGAATCCTCCGACTTTTTGAAACAACCTCTCAAACTTCCTCCAGTCGATCTTCCCAAACCCCTTATCGAAGATCCTCTTGTGCTCTCAGACGACGAAATAGACAGGCAAGAAGTTGCGCGCGACAGGATGTTTTACCCTCCAGCTCTCATTGAAACCGGTACAGACAGTGAAGACGAGGAGGATGCAACAGCGCAGATGCTTGCCGGACAACAGCAAATCGAAGAGCTCTATGCTAAGAAAATGAAACGCGATAAAGACTTTACCAACGGCGTCAAAATTTCTCCTGATGAGGTACCTGAGTTTGGCAAAAAGCCCAAGAAGAAGAATCAACTTGTTACGCAGCTACAACATGAAGTCGAAGAGTACCTTAAAGCCCGTGATAGCGCTAATAAAATGGACCTCAAGCTCTCTGCAGAATCAAAAGCGCAGATTGAGCGTCTTCTCGCGTCAGCAAATATCGAGGATGTAATCGGCCAGAATCTCGTGAACCAACCAGCAGGCCTCGCTGTTAACCTGTTGCCGCACCAACGACAAGGTCTCACTTGGATGTGCAAGATGGAAAACAGTAGGAGTAAAGGTGGGATTCTTGCTGATGACATGGGTCTAGGAAAGACCGTGCAGGCAATGTAAGTTATACCCACGCAGCAATTGTGGATCAAGACTAATTGACATAGGTCACTTATACTTGCGCGACCATGGGTTCAGCAGAGTCGTCGACCGACGCTCATCATCGCGCCAATTGCATTGCTACGTCAATGGCAAAAAGAATTAGAGAGCAAGATCAAGCCAGGACACCGTCTATCTGTGCTGATTCAACACGGTCCGGGCAAAAAATCTACTTGGCGCGAAATGCGTGATTTCGACGTCATCCTAACATCCTTCGGCACTGTCGCATCCGAATTCAAAGTGCTTGCGGTTGCGGAATTGAAAGCGTCGACTCATCAAACTAGGGATAGTGCAGATACTGTGGATCGAAGTAAGCTTTTGTTTTTCGGTCCTGAAAGTAAATTCCACCGTGTGATTCTCGACGAAGCGCAGTTTGCAAAGAATAAACAAACAATCACGTCCCGTGGCGCATGTGAACTCGACGCTACATACCGCTGGTGCTTGAGTGGTACACCGATGCAAAACAACGTCGGTGAACTGCAAAGCTTGATAAAGTTTCTCCGGATACAGCCGTACTGCGATAAAGATCGATTCATGGAAGACATTGGTAAACCACTTGCGTCAAACGATCCCGAACCACGCGCGCTGAAAAAGTTGCAAGTACTTCTCAACGCCACGATGCTGCGACGCACCAAGACAACGATGATTGGCGACAAACCGTTGATGACGCTACCCGGTAAAGAGATCAATATTGTCAAGATCCCGTTTCGAGATGCAGATAAATGGCATTATCAGACTCTTGAAAAGGCGTCACAGAAAGAAGCCAAGGATATGATGCAGCTAGGAGATAAGCATTCATTTAGTGGGATGCTTGAGATGCTTTTGCGGCTACGGCAGGCATGTTGTCATGGTCTTCTCGTTCCACCGGACAAAGTGAGTGATCAAAAGAAATACAAGATTCAAGTTGCGAGAGCGTTGAGAAGGAAATGGCGAGGGTCGACAAAGATATCCAAGTTAATTGAGATTCTGCAGGACATTGAGTTACGATTTCCTGGTGAAAAAACAATTGTATTTTCGCAGTTTACGTCGCTACTTGATATTGTTGAGATCGCACTTGATCGGAAAGGACTACGACATTTGCGGTATGATGGTACGATGACAGCTGCACAACGTGAGGAAACAGTGAGCACTTTTTTCAGAGACTCGAGTCGTAAAATCATGTTGACTAGTCTCAAAGCCGGGAGCGTTGGCTTGAATTTGATGTGTGCGTCTCATTGCGTTATGCTTGATCCATTTTGGAATCCTGCAGTTGAAGACCAAGCAGTTGATCGAGCGTACAGATACGGTCAAACTCGGAAAGTGTATGTGCATAAATTGATTATAGAAGACACGATTGAAGAGAGAATTGTCGAGTTGCAGAAGCGGAAACAGGATCTTGTGGATTCGGCGTTTGATGAAAACTCGAGAAAACTGACCTCGAGGTTGAATAAAAACGAGATGAGGTTTCTGTTTGGACTTTAGATGGCATATTTGTATATATAGATTTAATTACACGGAGTTATTTTGTGCTACTTGTATTATACATGCGTTCCGCAGCAAGCTACCCAAAAAGAAAAACACCAGGCGATACCAAACTTATTAATTCAATTCCTGTAGTACCTCCTCATAAATCCTCGTAATCCCCAACTCATGTCCTCTAAATTTCGACAAAGCCTCAACGACATCGACTCGAGTCCGATCCACAATCCCTTCAAGTCTTGTTTTCTCCGTATTCCCCATCCTTCGTGCGGATGGAATCTCACCAACAATTAACCTGTAAAACACTTTATCAAGTTTCCTTAGCAACTCCAGCACTTTATCCACAGATCCTTCAACGTGTAGTGATGGTACAAAATCATTTACATCATCCGCTATCCGAAGTAAATACTGTGTTTGTATAAACGCATTGTCAGTTCCACTGATAGAGTACCATATCAAATCGATTAATCGCGACATATCATTCACCATTGGTTCAACGGAGTCATATGGCTTCTCATCAATCACCATCGGAGGCGGCATATCCTCAGCGTTACTCTTCAGCACTCGCGCAGCGGATAGTGTTTGTGGTGGTAACTCATCTGGCTCTGAGAATTTCCGTACAAACCGACGTGAGATTCGTAGTAATTGATCGTCAAGATAATTAATCAACCGTGACTGTTGTCCCGCAGTCAACTTTCCCTTTTGATGCGCATGTCCATCTACACCATGTTCCCCATGTAGATCCGCATTGTTTCCTTCAGCACTCGGCAAAACAGGTAATTGTGGCGTCGCGATTCTCGGAGAATCAACAAAATGCCGATCTAGGTACTCGAAATCAGGCGAAAACACTCCACCCAACCCGACGAGATTTTTAGACCGGTGAGGTAATGTGGCTGTCGCACCAGAACTGGTATCCATGTCTGTAGATAAGGGAAAAAAACCACCGCTTTCATCGTCGGGCGCAGGATGTGAAGGTGGTGACCGCGCATCGTCGTCGTCGTCGTCGTCGTCGTCGTCGGCGGTGGTGGTGGGGTGCGGACGCTTAGGCGGCCGGCCTGGTGCGTTTTGTGGCGAGTGCTTTTCATCCCCAGCATGATCTCGCGCCGTGATTTCATCTCCAAGATCCGCCATTATAGATTACAATGAGTTGTGTAAAGAGCTCGTCGAGGATGGTCGAAGTGATTAATTCGAGACCGCGGAGGTTTACTGTCGCCGACGCACGGACGCGCGCGTTGGGACGATTCAAGTATGACGTTGAAACTAGCGGGGTGATGTGCAGTTCAAATCGACCCAGCAATTCACGCTTGATGCATTTATATTTATGTACGTGTTCATTCATTACTAGTCTACGTGCTCGCAAGCCAAATCACCGTCTTCGTCGTGATCTGTGCGAGGATCGTTGACTTCCTTCCTCATTTGACCGCGCATGTTGCCGCCGAGATGGCGCAGGACGCTTACTCTCTGCCTCGTCCTCGTCCTCGTCATCATCACTCTCCTCTTTGTAGTGATTGACAACGACTTCGTCGTCATCGTCGTCATCATCACCGCTCTCATCAGCAGGAATCTCATCCAGCATATTCCACACATCATTATAATCCTCCTCCTCGTCATCCTCTTCTTCCGTCTTGACTTCTCCTTCAACTTTGATATGCTTCTTTGACTCCTCTTCTTCATCTTCACCATCAGCATGCTCTCGTTTCCGCTGAATAGTAACAGTAACATCATCATCCGCCGCTTCGGTCTTGACAACTGTATCCTGCGCATCCAAGATCCGCACAGCAGACAACTTTGTACCGACAAACACGCGTCCGAGAACAGCTCGGGTTTTCAAATCATAAACATGCAAATACCGGTCCAAACCACCCGTAGCCAGCAATCCCCGCGTCTCGTCTTTCTTCTCCTCCGTCTCCTCCCCACTTTGCTCCGGTGCAAATGAGTCCAAACACACGACAGATCCCTTTGATCCAGCATAATGTCCACCTTTGCGTCCGGCAACGACATCAAACCGCGCAGTCGTACCATGTGTATCGCTATACACGATCTCCGCTGGATTCTCCGTCCGCACAAGCGCAACAAGCGGGTGCTCGCCTACTTCGACGCTGACCACAGGTTTTCTCGAAACTCTGGTTTCGTAAATCCGGACATGCCCAAACCGCGTAGTGATCGCGATCCGGAAATCATTGGGCATATTTGATCCTTCACCGGCAAACCTGCGCTGAGGCCGAGCGTATCTATTCACAGGAGCCTGTGGTTCCGGACCAATTGGATTACGATCCACATCGAGAAACTGGATATCACTAACCCACACCGGCACACGGAGATCGAGTTCATCATTCCGCACGTTCTTTGCGCGCCAAAGTTTGACTCTGGAAATCAGCTTGCGTTCAGCCTGCGCTGCTCCACGCGTCGAAGGTCCCACACTCCATTTTTGCTCGTCATCTTCGTCGCGGCGTATATTCTCAAACAAATTCAACTCGAGCTCGCGTTCTTTACCACCATACGCCACAATACTTGGATGTTTCGGATGCACTCTAAACGCGTTGACAGGCTCATCAATAGAGCATTTGTACGCAACGTCGTATGTCTCTGGTGAATTCAGATCCCGAACGCAAACTTCACCCCGCGTGCTACACGTCGTCAAAATGCCGGAAACATACTCGAGCCCGGAAAATACATCGTCTGGTTGAGTCGCGCTCGTGGCACCGGTGTTTTCTGTCCATTCTTTATACAACGCATGAGGCGCTGTGCTTTCGTACAACTGAATCGATCCTCCTTTTCGCGCAATACAGATCTTTTACCACACAGATGAGTTAGCATCCTCCTGTATCACGACACTTATGGGAAACTCACATAGTCTTTGCCGTCGTGAAGTCTGACAACAGTCATACGCTGAACATACCGCGCACGACCTTCCTCTGCAAACGTGGTGATCTCGGGCTGCTCGGAGCCCTTGAGACTCGTGTTGACTCCTTCTGAGAAGGTGATTTCTACAGTCATTCAGTTAGCAATGTTAAACAAAGAAAAGTGAAAAAGAAAAACACACCTTTGAGACTTCCCGAGTCTTCAGTCGCAACAAGAACTTTCATACTGTCTTTGTATCTTCTGCCTTCAATAAGGTGCAGTGTTTTTTTTTTTCTCTTCGTCAACTGTGTTGGGAACCAGACGAGATCGCGTTCTCAGCAAGTCGCACGCCATGCAAGAGAAGTCCCAGCCTCGAGAGCCCGAAGCCAAAAAACGTCGAGATGGGACTTTTGAATTTTTTTCTCTTGCAGCGCTGAAATGTAAATCAGGGGGGTTTGTGGATCTGTCGTCAGACGCGATCCGTCGTCGAGACAACGTACATGCGCGCGTATAAACAGCCAATCCCCCTCTCGATCTGTAAATATACCATTCACCCCAGGCCCAATGGCGCAACGAAAAGACGAGGCTACAGGAGAGGGCTCTCCTGCGCCGTACTCGCAGTCGCCGTTCAAAGCACTTTACACGCCTTCACCGCCGCGCAACAACAATGGATTCAACGCCGTGACCTCTGCATCACCGCTTTCGAGCGCAAAAACTACAACCACTTCACCCCGTGTGAGCTCGAATCTTCGATCACCTACTACGTCACGATCAATGGCTGGTGCAACAGCGGGATTGCGATCCGACTCACCCGTGTCGCCGGGGCGACAGGGGTCACCTGCTCGGACACCTCGAACACCGACTGCGATGACGACGCCTGGAGTCGGACGGAGTACCACGCCTGGAGGAGGAGAAAGTGGCGGGACACCGACGGGAAAATGGAGACATCCTGCGTTTGACGAAGCGAATAAACGGCTTGCGCCGAAGGAATTCACACAATCTACGAGTCGCAAGATGTACTTGAATGCGGTTGCGTGGTGTTTGTATGCGATGTTTGTCTCGGTGATGAGAAGGTGGAACTGGATGCAGGAATTGACTGCCGCGAATGAAAAGTTCTCGAGACACATGACGTACGTTGGGGCTGCTTTACAGCTTTTGTTTTTATGGAACATCCTCGACGGTGTCATTCGGCTCGTGCGTCCTCGAGATAAAATGGCGGATGTACCGCTCACACCCAGCCAGCGTCGACTGATGGGTCTCGAAGCGGACGTGATCACCACATCGCCTGCGTCCCCAATTACACCACCCCGGTACGTGCAGACTCTGGGCTCATCTCGTGAGTCTCCGCGGTCACCGTCGCCGCTACTTAAGCAGTCGCTTCAGGATTCTGTGAACAGAGTGATGCGACAAGCGCAGGCTGAAACACCGTCTCGAAGCAAGCCTTCAGTTCAGACACAGCAGCGG
This sequence comes from Myxozyma udenii, assembly GCA_030705025.1. Lineage (NCBI taxonomy): Eukaryota > Fungi > Ascomycota > Lipomycetes > Lipomycetales > Lipomycetaceae > Myxozyma > Myxozyma udenii. Next base: position 7,065 of record JANIWG010000089.1, read on the forward strand.
AATCCACAGACACCGCCGTACAGACGAGGATTACGTGCTGGAGCCGAAGAGTCATCTGGGGGTTCGAAGTCGGCGGATTCGAAGAAGAATCAGCAGGGCTCAAATGCAACGGGTAGTCAGTCGCCGGGAACGCCGTCGAACGCGGCTTCGTTCACGCCTAGCGGGCGATATTTGTTCAACGCCGTGGAGACGCGTGGTCGTATTTAGCATTCATTTCATGTCGTAATCTTTTTATATGTGTACATTAATGATACCAGAATCTATATTTACAGAAAGAAAGGAATATGAGAACAGCTCACTTCCGGAAATCCGGACGAATGTAGTACAACTTTGCTCTGCGCGCGCGCTTGCTCGCGCGACCAACAAACTCGAACTTTGCAACCGAACTCGAAAAGACTTTCACGCTGATTTCGATACCGAGCTGGGTAAGTTCCGAACGAAGACGGACGGCAGTGTCGATTCCAGCACGTCGAATTGCCATGACGGTACCAGTGAAAACCGAAGGCGCAGAAGAGCCCGTGCCGCCGCCTGTAGCAGCGAGACTAGGTCGGAAGGTGACACGGACAATGTCACCGGGCTTGACGCCGACGGTGCTAGACCGGTCAAAAAGACGACGACGCCAGCCTGTAGGGTCGAGTTCTTCCTTTTGCCGGGATTCAATGAGCTCGATTGGGTTTGTGCCTTTGGGAATCAAACTTGGCGGAGACTTTGGGATTTTGGGGAAATGAGAAGGTTCTGTCGGAGAAAGAAAAACTGAGTTAGCAAACCGTATCGTGTATGGATAGTTGTATGACAAGAACATACGCCGTGATGGAATTTGGTACCCGGCTTTTGCGATCGTGACCGGAGACGCGACGGGCGCCGCGGCCCGCCAAAGCGGCGCCTTACAAATCAACGCCGACGGCGCCCAAATCCGCCGTGCTATCAGAGACGCGGACATTGTGCTGTACTGTATTGTAATGTTCTGGTGGTCGAGGTGTTTGTCGTTGGAGCAGAAACGAAGATGTCGAAAATCCAGATGTGTTTTCGCGGGCTGCACGTGATCGGCTGCGTCGTGCGGCTGCGGTGGGCGTCGATGGGCGCTGGCTGGATTCGGCGTAGAGGTCTCTCTCTGTCTGTCTGTCTTAAGCCAGCCCCAGACGTCGGTTCAGAATCGCCGCGGAGCAAACGAACCCCCAATTCTCAGTTTCTACCGCTTCAGTGTGCACGAGATTGACTGTTCAGAACCATGGGCGGGTGTATGTCCAGCGAATCGCCTGCGCTCGAGGAGCGTAAGATCAGTGCGGCGATCGACAAGCAGATCGAGGAGGACCAGAGGAAGGCGCAGAAAGTGTGCAAGGTGCTTCTGCTCGGTATGTTTCTTATTTGAATGGGCGAGAGAGAAATGCGCTGACTCGTCGTGTGAAGGATCCGGAGAAAGTGGAAAGTCCACAATTGTGAAGCAGATGAAAATCATTCATCAGAATGGGTACTCTTCTGAAGAACTTGCATTGTACCGACCCACTATGTTAAAAAACTTGCTCGAGGCTATGCGCGAGCTTATTGAGGGAATGAGGCTTTTGGAGATAGTCTACAGCGATGAGAGTTTGAAGGTATTATTACTTTTATATGAAATAAAAGAAACGCAGAGCTAACAGAAGGTAGGAGCAAGAGCAACTTGTGCTCAACACCCAGATCGGGAACTCATCCACTACACTCGATCCGGCACTTACACAAGCGATTGCTGCGCTTTACAAATACGCCAAAAATGAGAAGGTTTTCGACAAGCAAACTGAGTTCTACCTCATGGATTCTGCTGTTTACTTCTTTGATAGTCTTGATCGTATTGCCGACGCTCGATACTTACCGACCGAATCGGATGTACTTCACGCGCGTATCAAGACAACCGGTATCTTTGAAACAAAGTTTGCAATGAAAGAGCTTACGATTCATATGTTTGATGTTGGTGGACAACGAAGCGAACGGAAGAAATGGATCCATTGTTTCGAAGGCGTGACTGTCATTATTTTCTGTGTCGCGTTGAGCGAATACGACCAAGTACTTCTTGAAGACTCAGGACAAAACCGAATGCTTGAGAGTATGATTTTGTTTGACTCGGTCGTGAACAGCAAGTGGTTCAGCCGGAGTAGTATTGTTCTATTCCTCAACAAAATCGATATTTTCCAGCAAAAGCTCAAACGTGTTCCATTAGGCGATTGGTTCAACGACTACGACGGCGGCGATGACTACAACAAAGCTGCGAAATTCATTCTCTGGCGATTCACCCAGCTGAGTCGCAACGGACTCAAAATCTACCCACAGTACGTCTCACTTTCTCTTGCAAAAAGAAATCAATTGCTAACCACTTACACCATAACAGTCTCACACAGGCAACAAACACGGTAAACATTCGACTCGTGATGGCAGCAGTTGAAGAAACAATTCTTCAAAACTCACTCAAGGACTCTGGCATCATTTGAATCTTCACATCTCCACTATTTCTTTTTTGTTGTTTCTTTTTGTCTCTGGGATTTTATATGTACGCATAGTTTTGGAAATGATGGTGTAACATAGTGCTTTTGTTTAGCTAGTTTGTCAAGTTATGATAGTTTGTTGGTTAACCTGTGTGCTCGATAAATTCATATGCGGCACTCGCGGGATCGCGTCATTTTGCAAGTATAAGCGCTCCCGAAAAAAAATCGGCTCGAGATGCAAAACTCCCAAATTTCGAAAACTTCACGTCTCCGTAATTCCGACTCTCGACTCTCACACATATACATACGCACGGAGAGCACCTCGTCCAATTGACATAGCAGCAAATTTAACAATGTCAATTCGTCTCTCGACGCGTCTTTTGCGTCGAACCGCGACGACGACGACGACGACGGCCGCGATGAGCGCGCGTCGCGCGTTCACGAGTTCAACGACTACCCGAAGCGGCGCGGCAGAGAAGGAATGGGTGCCGTTGACGGTCGATGGGTTTGTTGGCGCGGTGGGAAACACGCCGTTGATTAAAATCAAGGGATTGAGCGAGGAGACTGGCGCAAATGTTTATGGTAAAGCAGAGTTCATGAACCCTGGTGGCTCCGTCAAAGGTGAGTTGTGATTTGTACTTTGGATAGTAAGAGGCTGACACGAGTAGATCGTGCTGCGTTGTTCGTTATCGAAGATGCGGAGAAAAAGGGACTTATTGGACCTGGCGGCACTGTTGTTGAAGGTACTGCAGGAAACACTGGTATCGGTCTTGCTCACATTTGCCGAGCAAAAGGGTACAAGTGTGTTATCTACATGCCCAACACTCAGAGTCAAGGCAAGATTGATCTTCTTCGTCTTCTCGGTGCAGAGGTATACCCTGTTCCCGCTGTTGCGTTTGATAACCCAATGAACTACAATCATCAGGCCAAGAGACACGCTGAGAGTATGGAGAACGCAGTATGGACGAATCAATTCGACAACATTGCGAACAGACAAGCTCATATCGAGACCACTGGACCCGAAATCTGGGCGCAAACAAACGGCAAAATTGACGGTTTCACCTGCTCAACTGGAACAGGCGGCTCTTTTGCCGGCACAACTCGTTTCCTTAAAGAAGCGAGCGGTGGCCGCGTCAAGTCATGGCTTGCAGATCCACCAGGCTCGGTGTTGTACAGTTACATCAAGAGTGGAGGAACGTTGATCGATCGAAGTGGATCGAGTATTACTGAGGGAATCGGTCAAGGTCGTGTTACCGATAACCTTGCGCAAGATATCGATCTCGTTGATGACGCCGTGAGCATTCCGGATGAACGTACGATTCAAATGATTTACAGATTACTTGATGAAGAAGGTTTATACCTCGGTGCGTCATCATGTCTTAACGTCGTTGCTGCGTACGATATGGCTAAAGCTCTCGGCCCGGGTTCAACAGTCGTCACTCTTCTGTGCGATGGTGCATACCGCTATGCTGATAGACTTTTCAGCAAGAAATGGCTCGAGAGCAAAAAACTCATTCAGGAAATTCCTCCGCATCTCGAGAAGTACATTGTTCTTCCTTGATAGACGTATGTAATTATGTATGATTATACTTCTTTTTTTGGTAATACATATTTGCATCTATGAACTCGTTATACACGCATGTTCTCATATTAATGAATACACAAGTAAAAAAACACATCAAAACAACCTCCGCTGGAACAAACACAAAACACGCACGCATAAAATAAAACTGTACTTTGAAAAAAGAATCTGCTTTTTACATCATGCACTCCTCTCTCTCTCTCTCTCTCTCTCTTGTTGTTCGTCTCTTAATACGCCCCACCGACCCACCGTCTCGCAGACCGGAACAACCGAATCCACGGTCCATACTCGCCCCACGCTTTCCCGTCTTCGATCGGGTACCACGAGTTTGACTCTTTCATGACAACACGTTCCGGATGTGGCATGAGCGCCAAAACACGTCCGTCAGGAGTCCGAACACCAGTGATTCCACCAGGCGAGCCATTTGGATTATACGGGTATTTTTCTGTGATTTTGCCGTAATTATCCACGTACCGAACCGCGACAAGTCCGTCGTGCGCAAGTCTCTTTGCTTGTTCTGGCGTCTTGAACGACGCGCGTCCTTCACCGTGCGCAACAACAACAGGGAACTTTGAACCACGCATTCCATGCAAAAACACAGACGGCGCATTCGTCGCACTCTCAGGCGCAGCGGGATCCTCAACAATCTCGACCTCACACACCCGCGCTTCGAACCGTTCAGACGCGTTCCGCTGAAACGATGGCCAATCATCCGCACCGGGAATCAACTCCTTCATCTGCGACAAAAATTGACATCCATTGCACACGCCAAGAGTAAACGTATCTGTCCGATCTGCAAAAAATCGTCGGAACTCCTCGCGTGACCGCTCATGCCACAAAATAGACTTTGCCCATCCTGCGCCAGCACCAAGAACATCACCGTATGAGAATCCACCACACGCAGCAATACCAACAAAGCTATCAAGCGTTGTACGTCCAGCAATGATATCGCTCATGTGCACATCAACAGGAGTGAATCCAACAGCGTAAAACGCATACGCCATCTCAGCATGTCCGTTGACACCTTGCTCACGCAAAATCGCAACCCGCGGCTTCCGCATACTAGGAGAAACCACAAGAGGCGCGTCAACAGGCGCATCAGTATTCGAAACCTCACCAGGCTGCAGCGCCGCTGCAGGAGTACCGGCATCTTCCGCAGCAGCGTCCGCATCAGGAACAACGACGTCCTCGGCGTCCTCATCCTCCGGCACCGCGAGAGTCTCGCTAACGTCAAAAGTAAGACGGTAGAACAAACCAGGGTCAAAGTTATCGAGAATGTTGGCAAACTCCTGGTCAGCGGACTTTGGATTATCACGTAGACGTTGCATCTTGTACGACGTAAGAGACCACGCACGTTGCAAATCAGCGCGGGTAGATTCAAACAAAAGTTGCTCGCCGTGGTTAATCGTGACGGCTTGGTCTTTACTTGGTCGGACGTCGGCAACGCATGAGATGTACTGCCCGTCGATGTTGTTTGCTTCGAAAATGCTGACGAAACGATCATAGTCTTCCGCACGAATCTGGAAAACAGCGCCGAGTTCCTCGTTGAACAGAGTAGAAACTACATCGTTGGGACTGTTTCTTGGCAGATCGATGAACAAACCAACACGGCCAGCGCACGCCATTTCAACAAGAGTTGTCAAAAGACCACCGTCAGAACGGTCGTGGTACGCGAGCACAAGGTCGGGAATGCTGTGAAGAATCGATACAGTGGTGATAAAGTTCTTGAGCGTAGCCATAGACTCGACCTGGGGCGCGACGTTTCCAATCTTTCCAAAGACCTGTGCGACAGCAGAACCACCAAGACGCGCATTACCCATTCCAAGATCAACAAGCACAAGCTTTGTAGCACCAATACCGGGCTCCTCAACCCTGCGCAGTTGTGGTGTCCATGTGTTGTGCACGTTCGTGACACTGCAGAAAGCAGTGATGATCAACGACAGAGGCGCGGTAACTTCACGCGCTTCCTTGCTTCGACCACCAGTTTCCTCTTCCCATTTCATCTTCATCGACATCGAATCCTTTCCGACAGGAATCGAAATACCGAGCTCAGGACACATCTCCAAACCGATAGCTTGCACAGCTTCATACAGAATCGCGCCTTCGCCATCATGTGTAGGTGCAGACATCCAGTTGGCAGACAAGCGAACGTGCTCGAGATCCTTGATATCAGCTGCAATCAAATTCATAAGCGACTCTGCAACCGCCATCTGTGCTGATGCACGCGCACTCATAAACGCAAGCGTGGGTCGCTCACCCATCGCAAGCGCTTCACCAGTGACAATACCTTCGCCATAGGATGTAATCGTGACACCGACATCCGCAACAGGAACTTGCCATGGTCCAACCATCTGGTCACGCGCAATCAAACCGGTAACGGAACGATCACCGATAGTGATAAGGAACGACTTTGAGCCGACCGAAGGTAGGTGCAAAACACGCTCAATCGCAGTCTTCAAGGGCGAGGCAGGTCCAATGTCTGCGAGACGCATACCATCGGCACTGGCATCGCCGTTGCTGTGGCCATTAGAGCTGTCTTGCGAGGGGGTCACAACGTCAGGAGTCGATGCCGCCGAGGAAAAGAGACCCGAAGATGAAGACGTTGCTGTCGGCGCGACGGGGAAGGGCTTGCCGGTAGCGTCAACGTAGGTAAGAAGCGAAGAGTCAAACGGCGGAAGTTTGAGATGGCGAGTGGTGGATGTACGCGACATCTTGGGAGGCTTGCCAAACAACGTCGACATATCGAGGTCAATGGGGGTGGTACCCTGGAGTCTGTCGGTGAGCACGAGACGCTCCTCTGCAGTAGCATAACCAACGACGGCAAAGGGACACCGCTCACGGTCCGCAATAGCAGTGAAGGTAGCAAGGTCGGCCTGGTCGACGGCCATGACGTAACGTTCCTGGGCTTCGCAGCACCAGATCTCCATAGGGGACATTCCAGGCTCGGAGGAGGGGATATCGCGGAGTTCAAAGCGCGCACCAAGACCATGATCGTGGACAAGCTCAGGAAGAGCGTTGGAAAGACCGCCAGCGCCGACGTCGTGCACGGACTGGATCGGGTTGGCAGGGGAAAGCGCGGCGCATGCGTCAATGACCATCTGTACGCGACGCTGCATCTCAGGGTTTCCACGCTGGACAGAAGCGTAGTCAAGCTCAACGGAAGTGTCGCCTGACGCAACAGAGGAGGCAGCACCACCACCAAGACCGATGAGCATGGCGGGCCCACCGATAACAATGAGGCATGCACCAGGAGTGATGCGCTTGTCCTTGAGCGCGTTAGGAGGACGTACGGTACCGACACCACCGGCAATCATGATAGGCTTGTGGTAACCGCGGAGCTCATGTTTGCCGTTAGGAAGAGGCAATGCGGTGGTGAGAGTGCGGAAGTAACCTGTGATTGAGGGACGGCCAAACTCGTTGTTGAAGCTGGCAGCACCGAGCGGCGCCTCGAGCATGATATCGAGAGGCGAGGCAATATGGCCTGGTCTGCCGACGTCGAGTTCCCAGGGCTGGCGGCATTCGGGGATGAGAAGGTCGGAGACAGAGAAACCAGAGAGACCAGCTTTTGGCTTTGAGCCACGACCGACGGCACCTTCGTCGCGAATCTCACCACCGGAGCCAGTGGCGGCACCGGGGAAAGGAGAGACAGCAGTGGGATGGTTATGAGTCTCGACCTTGGCGAGGTAGTGCACGAGCTCGTCCTTGAGGATGTACTCGTGGGTTGAGTTGTCCGGGGCGAGGAAGGTAGCGTTGAAGCCCTCGAGAACAGCAGCGTTGTCAGAGTAGGCAGAGACGGTGTATGCGCCCTGGGACTTTTCATGGGTGTTGCGGATCATTTTGAATAGCGAAAGCGGCTTGACCTCGCCGTCGATTTTCCAGTCGGCGTTGAAGATCTTGTGGCGGCAGTGTTCCGAGTTGACCTGGGCAAACATGAAGAGCTCGACGTCGGTCGGGTAGCGGCCGGGGCCGAGATGGTGGAATGCGTCGGCAAGGTAGGCGATTTCGTCTGGAGCGAGAGCAAGACCAAAGCGCTTGTTTGCTTCTTCGAGTCGGTCTTTGGCGTTCTTGACGAGCGGGATAGTCACGAGGGGCTTGGGGACGTGCTTGGCAAAGAGGTCGTCGTAGGTCGGAGCGTGGTCAAGGATAGTCTAGGAGGAGTTAGCGGTAGAAGCATCAATTGCAATTGAGTGAGTGACGGACCTCAGTCATGCGGTCGTGGAAGCTGTCGAGCGAGAGACCAGCGGTGAGGTGCTGCATGAGCGGGAAGCCCTTTCTGACGGAGACGAGGATAGCGACGCCGCGCTCGATGCGCTCGATGTCGTCGCCGAGGCCGGACACTTGGGCAATGTTTGTGGCCTTGGAGGACCATGGAGAGATGGTGCCGGTGCGGGGGACGACTCTGATGAGGTAGTTGTTTGGCTCTGCTGGTTTGGGAGCGTTGGAGGAGATGGCGGCGAGGAGGGATGCGGATGCCGCGTCGACGGGGTCGGCGGGGGAGTCGTAGGAAAGAAGGGAGTCTAGAAGGGCGCGCTTGTCTGCGTCGGCGGGCAGAGCGGAGTCCTGGGTGAGGGCGACGTAGTGGACGTAGAGGGCGCGGATGGCGGTGACGGCCGAGGAATTGACGGCGTGGTTGATGCGGGAGACGAGGGCGGCGACGCGGAAGGGGGAGAAGGCGACGGGGCCGGGGAGGATGAGCAGACGCGCGGAGGCGTCTGCTTGCGGAGCGACGGCGGCGGCGGCGGCGGCGGCGGCCATTGCGGACGGGCGGGAGGGGCGAGACAGGTGGGGAGGAGGGGGAGGAGGAGGAGGGGAGGACGAGGGCGGAGAAGGGGAAGAGCAGGAAGAGAGCGCGAAATTTTGCGGCCCATCAGAGCGCAGAGCGCGCGCGCGGGGCGCACGTGACCGCGCCGGCTACGGGGCCCCAAACAGGCTACAGCCGCGCGCTCGCCAGAGGCGGGGCCGAATCGGGCAATCGCACAGAACAAGACCCGCGCGGGCTGAGAAGCGCACAGAAGCAGGCTGCTGGTCGTTTATATGTGGGTGGAGGCTGTTTGCGGGCGTCTGCAGGCGTCTGACGAGCGAGACTCGCGACCTGAGCTGGATTTCTGAGCCAACTGACGAAGACGAGCGCTCGAAAAAGTCGGCGGCTCGGGCAAAAGAACGGACAGGGTAAGTTGGGACTTTGTCTTTTTCCCAACGCGAAAAAAAATTCAGACAGGGTCGAGCTGGGTCAAGCACGGTCAAGCACTCCACGCTCACCACGCTCACCACGCTCACCACGCTCACCACGCTCACGCTCACCTAACACTTCACCCTCCAGCAATGACGACAGACGAGACTACAAGCAGCAAAGAGGAGCGCCGGAGACTCAAAAAGCTTGCAAAGGAGCAGCGCAAGGCCGAGAAGACCGCAAAGGCTGACGCCGCTGCGCCAGCCGAGGCTGCTGAGACCTCCGAAAGCGCGGAGAGCAAGCCCAAGGACAAGAAGGAAAAGAAGGAAAAAAAGGAAAAGAAAGAAAAGAAGGACAAGAAGGACAAGAAGGAAAAATCAAGCAAACGCAGCCACGACGAGGCGACTGAATCCACCGACCAGCCCGAGACTGTCGAAGTTCCCAAGCGCGCCAAAATTGTCGAAGCCGAGACCGCCAGCGATGCAGACGTTGCTGCCTTTCTCGCCGCCAGCGAAATCACCATCACTGACCCCCTGTCCCAGGGCACAAAGCCCGCTCTTTCATTTTCTGACGCTTCTATTGTCAACGGTGTTGATGAACGTATTCGTGCCGTGGTCGCAAAGTACCCCAAGCCAACCCCGATCCAGAGCGTGTCCTGGCCGTTCCTCCTGAACGGCCGCGATGTCATCGGTGTTGCCGAGACCGGCTCGGGCAAAACCATGGCCTTTGCCGTTCCCGCCATCTCCAACATTCTCGCCGGCAAGAAGCAAAAAGGCCCGTCCGTTCTTATAATATCACCCACTCGTGAGCTCGCGCTGCAGATTCACGAGGTGCTTGAAGAACTCGGCAAGGCAGTCGGCGTCAAGTCAGTCTGTGTGTACGGTGGTGTTTCCAAAGACGACCAGAAGCGCGCACTCAAAGGTGCACACGCTGTCGTCGCAACCCCCGGTCGGCTGATGGATCTTGTCGACACCGACGGCGCCATCGATCTCAGTCTGATCAAGTACATTGTTCTGGACGAAGCGGACCGCATGCTCGAGAAAGGGTTCGAGGAGGATATCAAGCGTGTCATGCGCGAGACTACCGACAAGGCACGCCGCACTGTCATGTTCACCGCGACGTGGCCCCCATCTGTGCGGGACCTGGCCATGCAGTTCCTCAAGGACCCCGTGAAGGTCATGATCGGTGATCGTGAGTCTGAACTCAAGGCGAACACGCGCATCGACCAAGTCGTCGAGGTCATGGATCCTCGGAATAAGGAACAGCGACTGATTTCCACGCTGAAAGAGTATTACGCCAGTCCTGGAGCGAAGAAAACCGACCGCGTGTTGATTTTCGCGCTGTACAAGAAAGAAGCCGCGCGCGTTGAACGGTTCTTGCAATCTCGCGGATACCAAATCGCCGCTATTCACGGAGACCTGTCGCAGGTTCAACGGACATCTGCGCTGGAGAGTTTCAAGAACGGATCATGTCCGCTGCTGCTTGCGACAGATGTTGCGGCGCGAGGACTGGATATTCCCGCAGTGAAGCTTGTCATCAATCTCACGTTCCCGCTTACCGCTGAGGACTACGTTCACCGAATCGGACGAACTGGCCGCGCGGGCCAGACAGGCAAGGCCATCACGTTTTTCACAGAACACGAGAAACATCTCAGCGGAGCGCTGATCAACGTCCTTCGCTCAGCTGATCAGCCTGTTCCGGAGGAACTGCTCAAGTTTGGAGGACACACGAAGAAGAAAGAGCATAGCGCGTACGGCGCGTTTTACAAGGAGATAGACCCGACGAAGAAGGCAAAGAAGATTGTTTTTGATTAGAGAGGTGGTATGCAGGTGGCACGATATTAAAGTTATGCATTATTATATATAACGCTTTGTAATATACGTCATGTTGATATGTTGCATTTTAGAAGATGTGAGGTGATTTTATGTATGGGGTATAACGCGTTTATATCGGGTGAGGGAAAGAATGTCACCGTGGGGTATACAATAACAGCTTTGGTCAACTGGGGAAAGTAAAAGGAGTCTCGACGAATGAAAGTCGGAGGTGAGAGTCGAAATCGAAGTCGAAAGTCGAGCATTTCGACCGGGATCCGGGCGATATCGCCCGGAGCGGACGGGAGCGGGACGGAGCCGAGCGGACGGAGCACGGGAGGGGAAACACCCCAAATTCACTCGGAACGCTGCTCAGTCATCATGGAGGCGGGGGTTTTTATGTTCCCGCCGAGACCCGGAACGCGGTTCAGAGGCTTCCCCTCCGCACGGGCCGCTCATGCAGTTAAATTATAGGGCGGGTGTGAGGCGGGAGGGGGAGGGGGTGCGTTCAATTTGTGTACAATGACCGCGTCGGTCACAGAAGTTTTTCCGATGCGACTCGGGGCGCGGCGGCGCTCGACATGGTGCGACCCTCGCACACGTGCAGTGCGATGCGACACGGGGGGGAATTCAGGTGAGGTGTTTGTGGATCATTGCGGGGAGGGGTGCAGCAGTGTCGGTCATGCAGAATCAGCGCCCAGAGTCTACTATAGGAATACATGCAAAACATTTCACACTATGTATAACCATCTCAATGGTGACAGCAGTATACCGAATGAAACTGGTTTATAGAGTAGCGATAGAAAAGGGTGATGCTTCAAGCAAGTAAACATAAGGGAATTGATCTTTCTCACAACGCACTCACAAGTCTTCACAGCTCCCACCGTTCAAGTATGCGGCGCTTAACTATGTATTTTAGTCACTACGCTGGAATACTCATACTTGAGCGGAGCATATAATGCAGATCTGAAGCTCAGCGGAGTCTGCCGCAATTGCTTGTTCCAAAAGCCGGATCGGTACAACTCAAGATGCAAGCAGTAGATATCACCAACGGCACGGGTGGTGCTGACGCGCTTCACATCGCGACCATTGAGCGTCCTACGATGAGTGAACCGACCCACGCGATCGTGAAAGTGCACGCGTTCGCATTGAACCGAATGGATATTTTGCAGCGTGAAGGGCATTACCCTGTTCCACCGCAAGCGCCAAAAACTCTTGGAGTTGAGTTTTCAGGTGAAGTGGTTGAGATTGCGAGTGAGAATGACTCGGGATTCAAAGTCGGGCAGAAAGTGTTTGGACTTGTTTCGGGAGGTGCTTACGCGGAGTACGTGCTTGCAGATACGAGATTGCTCACGGCTTTCCATGAAGGCGGACCGATTGATTTTGTTGCGGCGGCGGGAGTGCCTGAGGTGTGGTATACAGCCACGCAGGCATTGTTGTATATCGCAGAGATCCACAAGCCACGAGAGTTTCCCGAGCCGGGGCTAGTTAAGAGTGTGCTGATCCACGCGGGAGCGTCGTCGGTAGGACTTGCTGGGTTGCAGATTGCGAGGAAGATTCTTGGTCCTGATGCGATGATTTTCGCGACCGTTGGGTCGGATGAGAAGGTCAAGTTTGTGGAGGAGAAGGCAAAGGCGAGTGCGGGAATCAACTACCACACGAGTGATTTTGCAGAGGTAGTGCTGGAGAAAACGGGAGGTCGTGGAGTCGATGTGGTTATTGACTTTATCGGACAGGCGTATCTTGCGCGGAACATTGATTGCTGCGCGAAGAGTGGCCGGATCGTGATGCTGGGGACGATGAGTGGTGGTGTTGCGAACGACGTGAGCCTCGGGAAGATCCTAGTCAAACGTGAGTTTCCAATTCCTCATTCTCATGCGTGTTAACTGACAGCGTTCTATATGCAGATATCCGCCTGGAAGGAACGACGCTGCGATCACGGGTGATTGGATATCAAGGCGCGATCAAGACGCTGTTTGAGGAGCACTGTTTGCCTGCTCTGGAGAGCGGCGAGATGACGCATTACGTAGACAAGACGTTTTCGTGGACCGAGGTCGCAGAGGCGCACAAGTACATGGAGTCGAATGCGTCGATGGGCAAGATCGTGTGTTTGGTCGAGTAGTATGTAGAAGCGAGCATGTGTTATGTTATGTAGTGAATAGTTGATGATCGGGAGGATCACGGGACATGTGAAAGCGACACGTGTCGACACGGGTCGACATGGGAGTTTATCCGCTGCGTGGCCGTTTTTTTCCTCTCCTAATTTTGAGTTTGTGCAACGTGTGCGACTCCCGACACGACACGGCCGAGTGTGGCACAGACTTTTGTGAGACGCGGCTCCGACAATTGCTCAGTCTCAGTTCTGCTTTCTGACAACGCCGAAATCCCTTTCGCGAGCCCGGTCTTTTAAACCTCCTTCTTCTTTCTCATCTCCTTCCGCTCTCCTTCTCCTTCTCCTCTTCACCACCTTCACCACTTCTCCTCCCCTCTTACAACACCCCCTTCCCTCCTCCCCTCCCTTCCTTCCCCTCCTCACCATGTCCTTCCGCGTCGCCGCCAGAGCCGCTCTTCGCTCCCGCTCCTCCCGCGTCCTCGGCGCCGGCGCCGCTGGTGTCGCCGTTTCCGCCCTCGCCCTCTACTCCAGCGACTCCCGCGCCGTCGACGCAGACTCCGCCGTCTCCACTACCCACTACCCCGTCCCGGGCCCTCATGCTGCACCTACGTCTCGCGAAGAGCAAATCAAACGCCTCGGCTCAGAGCAATTCGATCTCCTTGTGATCGGCGGCGGTGCTACCGGCGCCGGTGTCGCTCTCGACGCCATCTCCCGCGGCCTCAAAGTGGCTCTCGTCGAGCGCGATGACTTTGCTTGCGGTACCTCGTCCCGCTCTACTAAGCTCGTTCACGGTGGTGTGCGATACCTCGAGAAGGCCGTCTGGGTACGCATTCATTCACATCTACTCGAACACTGCTAACCACACTACACGCAGAACCTCGACTACGAGCAGTTCAAGCTCGTCAAGGAGGCCCTTTCCGAGCGCGCCAACTTCCTCAAGATTGCTCCGCACCTTTCCTTTGCGCTTCCCATCATGATCCCTGTGTACACCTGGTGGGAGCTTCCGTACATCTGGATCGGCACCAAAGTGTACGATCTTGTCGCCGGTAGCCAGAACATGTACCCATCCTACATGATGTCTCGTTCCACTGCGCTCGAGACATTCCCCATGCTCAAGCCTGACAATCTCAAGGGTGCGGTTGTGTACTACGATGGTTCGCACAACGACGCGAGAATGAACACTGCTCTCGCACTCACTGCTGCGGAGAAGGGCGCTGTTGTGCTTAACCATATGGAAATCACTGAGCTGAAGAAGGATTCAAACGGCAAGATCATTGGTGCTGTTGCGCGCGACCGCGACGGCGGATTTTACGACAAAATTGACATTGCCTCAAAGGGTGTGATCAACGCCACAGGTCCTTTCTCTGACGCGATCCGCAAACTCGACACCCCCGTCGCCTCTGACATCGTCCTCCCTGCTTCCGGTGTTCACGTTATCTTCCCCGATTACTACTGCCCCAAGCAGATCGGTATGCTTGATCCCAAGACCTCTGACGGCCGTGTTATTTTCTTCCTTCCCTGGCAGGGCCAGACACTGGCAGGTACCACCGATGCTCCAGCCGAAATCCGCAAGGACCCGATCCCAACTGAAGAAGAAATCAACTGGATTCTCAACGAAGTCAGACGCTACATTTCTCCTGACATTGCTGTTCGTCGCGAAGATGTCCTCGCCGCCTGGTGCGGTCTTCGTCCTCTCGTCCGTGACCCGAACGCAAAGAACACCGAATCCGTCGTTCGTAACCATCTCGTCACCATCTCAGAATCCGGCCTTCTCACCATCGCCGGTGGAAAATGGACCACCTACCGTGAAATGGCCGAGGACACTGTCAACAACGCCGTGAAGCACTTCAACCTCGACGCCAAGCCGTGCGCAACTAAGGATCTTCTCCTCGTCGGAGCAGAGGGTTACCGTCCCATGCTTTACGCACATCTGATCCAAGAATTTAAAATCGAAACCGACATCGCAAAGCACCTTGCCTCCAACTACGGTGACCGCGCGTACGACGTTCTCCGCATGTGCGCCGACACTGGTGCTCGTTTCCCTGCTCTCGGTTCCCGCCTTGCAACTGAATACCCATTCGTCGATGGCGAGGTTCGATTTGCTGTTCGTAACGAATACGCTCGCACCGTTCCTGACGTCATCTCCCGCCGTATGCGTCTCGCATTCTTGAACGCCACCGCGGCCCTCGAATCAACTCCTAAAGTCATCGATATCATGGCCGAGGAACTTAACTGGGATGAGGCCCGCAAACAGCAAGAATGGGACTCAACTGTCAAGTACTTGTACTCTATGGGTCTGCCGCAGGGCAAGTCGTGGACTCGCGAAGAAGTCGAGGGCGGTCTTACCAAGACGCTGTTGTAAAGACAGAGCAAATTGTATAGTTCATTTATAACGTAGTAGTCAGATAAACAATATATAACGACATTCAAAATTGCTTATAAGTGTGATGAACCATCACGCGTGCCTTTATAAATCTCAATTAAGTAATTACACAAAAAATTACACATTAAAAACTCCAGATGCAGATATAAATAATCGACTGAAAACACCAAAATACACAGCTATTATGCCCGACCGATAAATCCGTTTTGAAAAAACCAGTTCACAAACCATCCCAAACGCAAAAAACAAAATCGTCCTTCTTTATCACTTTTTATAATACAGTAGTAAAAGCCTTGGTTACTCTTCAACAACCCACGGGCGCTTGTTGCTGTGTCGCAGCATCGATGGGAGAGAATACTCTTCCGGATGGCGCGGCATAAGTTCTGCGGCCATGTTGGTGTCGAAAACCAGATCCGGCGGTGCGGATTGCCAGCCTCCGAGTGGAGAGTCTGGGTCCGGTAGATGCGGCATGTCAGAGCATTCTGGTGCTATGCCGGGAGTGATGAACTCGGGAATGGGGAACGAAGATGGGAACATCTCGCGTGCGAGTTCGGCGGCCGAAGGTGTTGGTAGCGGCGTGGGCTCTGCAGGCGCACGGGACAGCACGTACGCGAGCTCGATAACGACGTCGTCGTAGTCGTAGTCACCGTCTTCGTCGTCAAGGTCGTCTTGGTAGTCACTGTCGTCGCAGCACGAGCAATTGTCCGATTCCCGCTCATTATGCACCAGCTCCCTGTTCAGTTGCTCGTAGAAATCCATCACGCGAGCGCTGGACTCGATTGATCTACTGACACGGACAAGAGCCTCGCAAGTGATTTTTTTGTGGAGTGCCATGTTTTCAAAAAAGAAAAGCAGCTCGATCTCATTGAGTAGATCCTGCGGCATTGTAACAATAGGAGAAACCGCAATTTGGTCGCCGGTCATGTACGAGTAGAACCGGTAATGTCGACTGTGGTCGTCGATGAACTTGGTCGAAACACCGAGTGCAACTGTGATGAGCAGCGCGGCGGTCGTGGCATTTGTGATCTTGTCGTCGTAGATGAACATTGCGTGGAGTTCGCTGGTGACGAGATCGTGAGTTCTTTTGAGCACACGGTCTATATGCGTTAGTGACGAGAACAGAAAATGAGTCGGAGTGCAGTGCACGTACCGGAGAGGCTCGGGATCAGGATGCACGCTGCGGCAAGGATGTGATTTGGCGGGTGGGTGCGTGTGACGAGATCGGAAAGTGCATTGTAAGGAATCGGGGTTCGTGAGTGCATGTGCGAGTGAATGAGAGTGACGGCGCCGTCGCGCCATTTGAAGTCGGAGAGCGACCCGGAGCTCATGCCGTCCGAGAACGCGGAGGACGAGCCGGAGGACGACGCCGACGCCGACGAGGACGCGGGCGACGCGGACGACGCAAGCACACTCGCGCACGACGCCTGATCCGGAGAGCAGCGGCGGCGGGGCGACTCGGGCGTGAGATACGGCGCGGGCGCGGAACGGTCGTGGATCGGGAGGTAGATGACGGTGCCGTCACGGATCCGGGGCCTTTCGCGATCGGCAGTGCGGGACTGGCGATGTCGCGCTGGACGCGGCGAGAGCGGCGAGAGCGGCAGCGCGTCGAGACGACGGCCGGCGCGGCGGAGGGCGATGGCGGGAGGCAGGTCGAGGGCCATTGGGGGAGAGTCGTGAAGAGGCGGACGGGGCGGTGAGGAAGAGAAGAGCAACTGGAGCAGAACGCGGACGGCCGTGAGCTTTTAAAAAGGCGTACGCGTATACGGAGTGGTGTTCATGCGCGCGCTCTGTGACGGGGGCTGGCTGCCGTCCCAATGCGGCAACGTGCCAGAAAGAAAAAGGGGGCGTGGCTGATGAAACCTTATTCCGCTTCTGTTCGTTCCAGCGCCGCACGCACCACCCCGCCAATGAAACGCGTGCCTGACGCGTCCCGCCAATGAAGTCATCGCGTCGGCAATTATCTCAACCTATATTCAATATATCCACACATATGTGTTTGTTTACATCACGGCCGCATCCACGCGTCCAACGCTCCACGCGACGCGTCCCTCCGCCGTCGCCACCGCAACCGCTATCCGCTGCCCGACCGCCACCGCCTCTCGCCGCGCCCCCGCAAACCGCACCTCCACCCTCGGCCGCATCCCGTCCTGCGCAACCCCCTCCACCCGCTCCACCCGCCCTGCCCGCGTGTACCCCGAGTACACTGCGCATGCCGCACCCGCACCGACTCGTGCCACGCTCGCAGCGCTCGCCGCGTCCGCAAACACAACGCCAACGCCCGCTGCGCCAAGCGTCTCTTCCGCCGCGTCGACACTCACGACCGTCATCTGCCGCGCAATCGCCCCGCCGCGCTTCACCCCGCCGCCGCCGCCACCATCGTCATCCGCTTCAGTCGCAACCTCGATACTCCCCACGTCGCCCGCAACGAGCTCGCCAACAGGCACCCGCAGTCGCTGCGCACTCTGCACCCTCACGCGCACTCCCGTCCCAGCAACAGCATACACCTGCCCAACGACCACCCGTCCAGTGCGCACCACTCCTGCCAGCACTCGTCCCGCGTACAGCACCGACGTAACAAAGAAACTCGTAGCACACGACGCAATCGTCTTCTCCTCTGCCGCTCCTGCCCCATCCCCGCTCCGCAGGTACGCGTGCACATGTGCCACACCGAGCCCGCTGACCGCTGACACAATAAACACCGGCACACACGCGTTGTCGAGCGAACACTCCTCCGCCGCACTCGCGCTGTTCACCAGCTTCCCATACATCCTCCGCCCGTGTTGAGACTCCTTTTCCCCGATCACCCGTACAACCTCGTCCCCGACTCTCGCGTATCCCGCTATCTGCTCAAGCACCCCTCGCACCACCGCTCGCAGTTCCCCCGCACTCCCAACCGTGTCCGCCTTGGTCACCACAACGCCCACCCGCGCAGACGTCCGCACTGCCACATCCAAATACGCGCACCCACTCTCGGTCCACTCAGCCGTCGCATCCACCGTCACAATTGTCACGTCCGGGCAATGCAACGTCAGACTCCGGCAAACAAGACCCATTTTCTTGTGTGCTCCTGGCGTGTCAAACGCAGCCACAACCCGCTCCGCCGACGTTACGATCTCCTCGATCGTATCCTTGCTGCTATAGTTCATTACCTCCTCCGACCCTTCCTCATATCCAAACACCTCGAGCCCGACACTGGTTGTATGTCCACTCTCCAGTTCATGCCTATGTTTCAACAGTCGTTCGCGCGCTCGTCCGCGTCCGTTATCCGGCGTATCATAGCACATCCGCCCTAGAAGCGACGACTTCCCGCTATTCTCCGCTCCGACAAAAAACACGCGCATAGACTTGCTCACAGGCGCACTCCGGTACACATGTACCTCGACCACGCGTCGCCTCCTCGCTTCTCGACTCTCCCGTGCATGCCGCACAACACAGGCCTCATCATCGTCGTCATCATCGTCATCATCCGCCCCGCCTCTTGACAACTCAATCTGCTCTATCAACGCCGCCGCAATCGCACCTGTAGCTCCATCTGTATCCCGCACGGAAACAACCCGCGCAACTTTATACCATGCGCCGACCGCATCCGTCATTGCCTTGAGCGTCTGCAACGACGCGTACATCTCATCTTCACGCAACCCAACAAGCGTTCCATTATCCGCCACGCCAAGCTCATAAATCGCTTGTCCCTGCCCCTGGGTAAGTCGCCACTGCAACTGAGTAGTCAACTGCGCAAGCCGTGACGGACTAGGTCGCATCATATGTAGTTTGTACTCCACTGCGCCGTGCGTGTCGGTCTCGGGGTCAATCATCCCGTCGTATTCGTCGAGTTCGTGGTCGTACAGCCCGCGTGGTCGTAAGCTGCCTTTCTTTCGTGCTGCCTCAACAGCACCAAATGGCGATAGCACCGACGCGGGCGTTTCTTTGTAAGTGAATATATTCATTGCGCCGAATTATAAGGGTCATTTGCCTCCTTGTGCGCGGAGTGTAGCTGTCTGTGTTAGGAGGTATAAATATAGCCAATTTTCAACTCAGAAACTCACAAATAAACGTATAATAGGCTGGATTCTATGTATTCCCACGCGCTGTGAAAAGCACGCTGTCAAAAGGGGGCGGCGATGAGCAATCCGGCTACCTCATCGCATCGCATCGCATCGCGTCGTATCGGAGCGGCCGGGCGCGCTCGTCCAAACTCCCAACGGAGCCTCCGCAGCGCCGCGCGCAGCTCCGACGTTTTAATTCTCACCACCATCACCACTTTTATCACCAGGAGGCAACCCAGCATGCGCCATGTCGGACGAGCTCGAGGAGGAAGTGTTTTCAATCAACACGATTTACGAAGGATGCATGACTCTGCAATCGTCCAACATCTACGTCGTGCGCACACCGCTACTCGACCAGGACGACACGGACGCAGACCCGGAGTCACCAGATACACCCTCGCTCTCACTTCAAATCTCGTTCCCACCAGCATATCCCGCCGACTGTCCACATGTACTTTCATTCACAACGTCACCAGCATACATGGAGGATGTTCTTTCAATTGGCAGCACAACCTCCGCGTCCGACCCCGCGAGCGCGAAAACAGCTGCGTTGAACGCATTGATGCGCGAATGTTTTCATCCAGGCGAAGTGTGCGTCTTCGTATTCCTAGACGAATTACGCGATTCAATTCATATTGACTATTCTTCGACTCAGCGAACTCGCAAAGCTGCTCAAGCTATAGCGCATCTTAACGCACTTAACGACGCGTCGTCATCTTCTTCTTCCGACGACGGTGGAGAAGACCCGGATATCTCGTGGGCGGTATCTGACTCGTTCGTCGATCGGAAATCCGTTTTCATTGGACGCGCAACACGTGTTACCTCGGTTGAGGAGGCGTATGCAAAGCTTGCGGTGCTGAAAACCGAAAAGAAAATCGCTAGAGCAACACATAATATGACAGCGTGGAGGATAAAACCCGAAGGAGCAAGTGGAGCGGTGGCTATCCAAGGTGCGCTCTCTTTTCTCAATCTAATTTTTTTCCAACATTTTGCTGAGTTTCAGATTGCGATGACGATGGCGAGTCAGCTGCAGGCAGCAGGTACGTGTTCTTATTTTCCTCTGGACCGCGAGTACTAACTTTACAGACTTTTACATCTACTTACGGTATGTGCGTTTCGTCTTTTCTCGACTCTTTCACTAACAGTCTAGCTCATGGTATGCATCTCATAACATCTTTTCAACTGATTTAATAACAATTCAGGATCTTTGGAATGTCATGGTTGTTGTGTCACGATGGTACGGCGGCATCCAACTCGGTCCAGACAGGTATGTTCTTTTAAGACTACATCCTTAACGCGCTAATCTTTAGATTTAAACACATAAACAACGCAGCGCGTGATGCTCTTGTCAAAGGCAACTTTGTAAACGACCAAGACAAAGACAAAGACAAAAAGAAAGGCGGCAAGACAAAGAAGTCCCGGTGACAATTGGGTCTCACTGTACATACTTAACTGTAGCATTTGCATATAAACCGTTGCATTAGAACCTCATATATCTTACATCTATAAACACATCTCTATGATTTAAACTTCTTCTGTTTCTTCTCCTTCAAATCCCCAGATTTCCGCTTCTTCCCACCACCACCACCACCACCGCCGCCTTTGCGTGAATCCGGCGTACCACTTCCAGAGATACTCTTTGCTTTTTGCGCCGCTTTCACGGCTTTGCTATCCTCTATCTTTTGTATCCTTCGTTTCTCTGACTCCGTAATCTTCTTCTTTTTCTTCTTCTTCTTCTTCTTCTCACCGTCCTCGTCGCTATCATCGTCACTACTCGATCCACTCGAATCATCCGAGCTTTCACCTGCTTCACTTTCGGGGTTCAGCTCCTTCGCTTTGAAATTTCCCCATGTCCTCCGCCCAGAAACCATACCTCCTTCATCCTCCTCATCCGCATCAATCACCTGAAACCCAACCCCATTAACTATCTTTGCCGTAAGTCCAGTCTGTAAACGAATAGTCTTTTCCTGTAAAGAAGTACTCTCTTCCTTACTCGCCGTAATCGGAGACAATGACCCGGGCATCTCTGGGGTATCTGACGCGTTTTTGGAACTCAGCGACCACCGTGATGCATCGGTAGCTTGTCGCTTTTGATCCTCAAGCTTAGCAAGCTCGGTTTGTGTATCGGCATGTCTCATGAACTAGAACTGAGTTAGCAGCGAAGCAAAATGAAAATTGAAGAAACGGCCTCGTACTTTCATGGACAGCACGCGCGACGAAAGCGACTTGTTCCCTGACGCCATTTTTGAGCCGCTTTTTTCTTGGGCTCTAGAGCAGAATGGCTCTGCTATGCGCTCTTGAAAATAAAGACAATGGGGTAATAGTTGTGAGCACCTGAGGTGAGAGTGAAGAGTTGAGATCCAGATCAAATTGGGAGGAAAAGAAAATTCGTTATGTGGTGTATCTGTTTCCATAATATGGCATTCGCGCAGGTTATACTACTACTCTACTATTCTGGGTCTGATAGCTGACTCTCTGACTAGTAAGGCTCACGATGATCTGCTCGATTTCTACTCCCTCCCGCGCGACTTTTACATTTCACACAAAGAAAGCCGTTTCTTAAGTTGATGCGTTCATCAAAAGCGGCCTGATCGCGTTTGTCTGTGTTCACCGCAAAATAACCGATGACGAGTGCGCCTCCGGGGCAACGTGACGGTCATCCGTCCGTTCCCTCTCCTATTCTCACCGGCATCAATACCTCCCCTGCGCAGATGCCCTCTGCGCTCGAATCGTCAGGCCTCTCCGCACTCTCGCTTGTCCCGTCACCTCAATCAGCCTCTGCTGCAGCTCGTATCCCGCCATCTGCTAATGTCGCGGTACCGTCATCTCCACATCACGGATCGTCGTCTTCTACACCGGTGCCATCCCCGCCGCACGGAGGCAGTAGCCCCGCGTCGCAATCGAGCACGTTACGCGTCCAGCCAAAGTCATTAATGCGCAGACTTTCACGCGGTGCATTGGATAAGATTTCTGGGCGCAGATTGTCAAGATCAGGTAGTTTGTCGTCTGGGAATGGCGCGTCAGGTGCCGCTGCCGCAGGTGCTGTTGCTGACGCGGGTCCAGTTACCGCAAGGAGACTATCTACTTCTTCGTCAGCGGTGGAAGCCGTGGATGCGAATGGGGAAGTGAGTGTGAAGTCTATTGATGTAGCGCCAGACGTGCCGGACAGCTTGAGGACAGGTGTTCCGTTTTTGCGAATCACGAGAAAGAAGCGGATTCAGTATAATTTTATGATTGACGTTGATGCCGGTACGATCGTGTGGGACTCAAAGACAAAGTCAAAGTCAAAAACAACTATCGTTATTGATAATATAAAGGAGATTAGAGTGCAGCAAGAAGCAAGGAATTATCGAGAGGAGTTTAAAATATCGGCGGAGCATAAGGATTTGTGGATCACGATCCTGTATACCACGGATAAGAAACTCAAGGGTTTACATCTCATCGCGTTGTCAAAGGATTCATTTGATCAATTTGTCTCAACTCTTGAAGCTTTATTCAAATATCGTCAGGACATCATGTCTTCCCTCGCAATTCCAGGCGATCAGTTTGTGCATGTTCATTGGCCTACGTACGTTACACGCGAGCAAGGTGAAGAGCGATTATCATTTGAAGGTGTAGAGACTCTTGCGCGGAGGCTACATGTCAACTGTTCAAAGGCGTATCTTCGGCAAAAATTTGAGGATGCAGATCGCGATCATTCTGGGTTTTTGGATTTCGAAGAGTTTCGAGAGTTTGTTCGCATGCTTAAACATCGTGCGGAAATGGAGTCGATTTTCAAACATGTGTGCAAGACTGTCATGACTATTGATAAATCATTGGTCCCGCCGAAAAGTGGCTCGATGTCACTTGAGATGTTTCGTTCGTTTTTGGAGATTTTTCAGCATGATGATGTCACCGAGGAGAATCTGGTGCTGAAAAAATTTTACAAATTTGTCGATGATCAAGGCGATTTCACGGTTTCTTCGCTTTCGGATTACCTCATGTCAACGTATAACTCTACGCTACGTGATTTCAACGAGCCGATGGATCGTCCGCTTCCAGAATACTTCATCTCATCGTCTCATAATACATACCTTCTTGGCAGACAACTCGCAGGCGAGTCCTCTGTTGAAGCGTATATTCGTGTACTGCAGCGTGGATGTCGATGTATCGAGCTAGACTGTTGGGACGGAGATGATGCGCCAATAATTTCACATGGACGAACATTTACATCGGATATTTTATTTTCAGACGTCATTTCTGTGATTCACAAGTACGCATTCATTGCTACTCCATACCCGCTCATTTTGTCACTTGAAGTACACTGTGGGTCGGAAAACCAGCTTCGAATGGTGCAGACTTTGAAAACCTTACTTGGCGACCAACTTGTGACTGCGCCGATCATGACACACATGATTTCTCTACCAAGTCCTCAAGATTTGAAGCACAAGATATTGATTAAAGTTAAAGCCGGCAGCGAAACAGACGAGAGTTTTAATAACGGCGAGTCATTTGCTTCGCTTAGTACTTCCGAGAGTACAGCTACGTCGACCACGACTGAGGCGAGTGCTAGTGAAGATACCGAGGCCGGAAATAAATCTTCCGTGTTACGAGTACGCAAGAAAAGTAAGAGTGGGAACAGCAAAATATCAAAAGAGCTAAGTGAGCTTGGTGTTTATGTTCGCGGGATCAAGTATCGCAATTTTGCGCTTCCAGAGTCTAGAACTTTAGCGCATTGTTTTTCATTTGGCGAGAGGTCGTTTGTGTCGCTTTGTAAGGATCCGGAAAAGTTGGGACAGCTTGAACGTCATAATTTTAGATATCTGATGCGTGTGTATCCGTCACAGTTTAGATTTACGTCGTCGAATTATGAGCCGATTCTGTGCTGGAGAAGAGGTGTGCAAATGGCGGCGCTTAATTGGCAGACTTATGGTATGTATCCGTTTTAGTTTGCGATGGACGTCGTTGCTAACTAGTCAAAGATATCGGGCTGCAGATGAATGATGCAATGTTTGCAGTCAACGAGCGCGCAGGTTACGTGCTCAAGCCGGCTAGTCTTCGTGTACTTACGAAACGGGATGAGATGATTTCCAATCCACGGCACATCCGATTTTCAATTTCGATCATTTCTGCACAACAGCTCCCGCGTCCCAAGGATATGAAGCCTGATGATCCATTTGATCCTGTCGTTGAAGTCGAGGTTCATTCTGGTATGCCTACCGCTGG
This sequence comes from Myxozyma udenii, assembly GCA_030705025.1. NCBI lineage: Eukaryota > Fungi > Ascomycota > Lipomycetes > Lipomycetales > Lipomycetaceae > Myxozyma > Myxozyma udenii. The sequence continues at coordinate 31,825 of JANIWG010000089.1, forward strand.
CGGTAGTAGTGGTAATCCAGCGCCAATGCGGAGTCGTACCCACGTGGTTCGGAATAACGGGTTTAATCCGATTTGGAACGTTGGGTTTTCATTTGACCTATCTGATCCATACATTGATCTTGCGTTTGTACGAATCCAAGTTGTGACTGATACAGGTGGTGGAGGTGGAGTCGCTGGAGGCGGACCTGTGCTTGCTGTGTTTTGCGCTAGATTGGTGAATCTAGCGCAAGGGTATCGGCATGTACCACTGTATGATTCACAAGGAGAGCAGTTCTTGTTTTCAACGCTGCTGGTCAGATGTACAGTGAAGAATGTAAAAACATGATTGATGATTGTGATTAATGATGGATTCGAAGAACAGATGATTCATTTGATATGATTACTTAGACGTCGCATTTTTTGTTGGTGTTTGTATATAGGAAAAACTACTCTTTTTTTTTATCGTATCTTGTTATAATGACAAGGACTTGAGACTGTCATACGAATGGATACAACTGGAGAATGACAAACGGACTGACTGAGCCCTCCCTCCCTGTTGGGTCGACGACGCCATAAACTGTACACGTAACGACAAGCTGTACCAGCCACATTTTAAAATACACATACCTTTTGCTGCAAGCGCCAGCTAACTATTGAAGCAATCCATCTCTGTTGTCATTGGACCCATCCTATACCTCTGTTCTGTCGCTACAGTATATGTGTATAGACCGCTCAGGAAGCTCGAACTCCGTGACGCCGCCGCTGTTCCACACTTCCCACATCTGAGCCGCACAAAAGTCCCAACCTGCAAAAAAAACACCAAATCGAGCTCCGCTAAAAAAAATATTTCGAGCCGCGGCCGCGATTACAAGTGTATATAGTTCCCACCAAATCTTTAGATCTGCCTTGGTGACGATTGGAGATACATAGAAAGGTGATTTCTTTATTTCACCATGAAGACCGAGTTTAAGGTATGTTCGAGGTCTGCGTCATTGCAGCTTGAAGGCTAATAATTTGCGCGCAGTTTTCAAATTTGCTTGGTACCGTCTACCGGCAAGGAAACCTTGAGTTTACACCGGATGGAACAAGTTTGCTTAGTCCTGTCGGTAACCGTGTGAGCTGCTTTGATCTAATAAAGTATGTATTTTTTTGGTTTGAGAATATACAGGAGCTAATAGCGGTAGCAACAAATCCTTCACATTTGCCTACGAACACCGCAAAAACATTGCACGAATCGCGTTGAATCCCAGCGCAACGCTTCTGTTCTCCGTTGACGACGACGGTCGCGCTATCCTAGTCAACTTTGTTCGACGGACCGTTTTGTATCATTTCAACTTTAAAGCGCACGTCACAGACATTCAATTCTCGCCAAACGGCCGGTACTTTGCCGTCACGACCGAGTCACAGGTGCAACTATGGCGGGCACCAGCTGTGACGGACGAGACGAGTTCGCATGCGGATCGTCAATTTGCGCCTTTTGTTCGTCATCGGATATATACTGGGCATCATGCAGAAATCTCGTCACTTACGTGGTCAAAGGATTCGAGATTCTTTTTGACTGCGTCGAAAGATCTGACTGCAAGAATCTACTCGGTCGATTCGGAGGACGCGGTTGCTGCGACGACGCTCGCTGGACACAAGGATGTTGTCATTGGCGCGTACTTTAGCGATGATCAGGAAACAGTGCGTACATCTTTTGTTTTCATATGAAGTGTAGACTAACACTTCAGATTTATACGGTTACGCGAGACGGGTCGATTCTCACATGGAAATACACTACACCGACATTTGGCAACGACTCGGACGATGAGACGACCGGAGAGGAACGGCCGATGCGGTGGTATACTGTTCAGCGACAGTACTTTAAACAAGATTCAAAAGCGCGATGCGCGTCGTTTCACCCACAGAGTAACATGCTTGTTGTCGGATTTGCGTCTGGTGTTTTTGGGATTTACGAAGTTAACGATGGTGAAGAATTGAATATGATTCACACGCTCAGTATATCACAAAACGAAATTGACTATGTCACGATAAACAAGAGTGGAGAGTGGCTCGCGTTTGGTGCGTCTCGGTTGGGCCAGCTTCTGGTTTGGGAATGGCAGTCTGAATCGTACGTGCTCAAGCAACAAGGTCATTATGACTCAATAAACTGCGTTGTGTATTCTCCCGACGGAAGCAGGATCGTCACTGGTGCAGATGATGGTAAAATCAAAGTTTGGGATGCGCAATCCGGGTTTGCGATTGTCACGTTCACAGAGCACACGTCCGCTGTTACCGCACTTGAGTTTTCACGCCGTGCAAACAGTAATGTCGTGTTTTCCGCGTCACTGGATGGCTCGATTCGCGCGTTTGATCTTGTTCGATACCGCAATTTCCGTACCTTCACAGCTCCGGAACGCGTTCAGTTTTCCTCTCTCGCAGTCGATCCTAGCGGTGAAGTCGTATGTGCCGGTTCGTTAGATGACTTTGATATTCATCTCTGGTCTGTGCAAACAGGTCAGCTTCTCGATCGCTTGACTGGTCATGAGGGACCTGTTTCGTGTCTTTCGTTTGCGGATGATGGAGGTACGCTTGCGTCTGCAAGTTGGGATCGTACAGTGCGTGTGTGGGATGTCTTCAGCCGTGGTCGTTCTGTTGAGCCGTTGGAGCAGAACTCAGATGTACTGGCCATCGCGCTGCGACCTGACTCACGTGAGATTGCGGTCGCGGGTCTGGATGGACAGATTACGTTTTGGGATGTTGCGGATGGAAAACAAACTGGTATGGTTGATGGACGATCGGATATCTCTGGTGGTAGGTATATGGGAGATCGGTTTACCGCGAAGAACTCTGCGCGATCAAAGAATTTCCGCAGTCTGTGCTATAGTGCTGATGGAAGTTGCGTGTTGGCGGGTGGAAACAGCAAGTACATTTGCTTGTATGATGTCGAAAACGAAGTTCTTCTTCGCAAGTTCACTATTTCCCGGAACATGGCTATTGACGGTACCGTTGACTTTCTCAACAGCAAAGATATGACAGAAGCGGGACCTAAGCAGCTTCTAGACCAACAGGGTGAGGAATCTGATCTTGAGGATAGAATTGATAAGTCGCTTCCTGGTGCGAGTCGTGGCGCTGATCCATCTGTGCGCAAGTTCACACGTCCAGCTATACGTACTGCGGCAATTAGATTTTCGCCTACCGGTCGTGCGTTCACTGCTGCGTCTACGGAAGGTCTGTTGGTATATTCAGTCGACAGTGAATTCCTGTTTGATCCGTATGACCTTGCGATTGAAGTGACGCCAGCGGCTGCTATTTCAGCCGCCACAAAAGAGCACGATTACGTCAAGGCATTGGTAATGGCTTTTCGTCTGAACGAGCAACGCGTGATTCATCGGATTTACGAATCTATTCCACCACGCGATATTCAGCTTGTTGCTCGTCGCATTCCTCTTGCCTATCTCACTCGGCTTCTTCGCTTTGTCGCGTCGGCACTCGATGATCACGTCGCTACCCGTCCTGGCGCGACTGTCATATCCACATTATCGGCTACACCAGCGCCAAGTATGTCTCCGCACGTGGAGTACCACATTCGCTGGGTTGACGCGTTACTTTCCGCACACGGCATGTACTTAAAAGCGCATCGAGTTGAAGTTGCTGCGGAGATCAGAGCGATCCAGCGCGCGGTATCGAGACTCACGAAGGAACTTGTAAAGCTGACGGATGAAAACCGGTTTTTGCTTTCGTACTTGCTTGCTGCACCGATAAAGTCGAAACATGCACATACTACTGCGGAAAATGGGAGTTTGACGATCAAGGCTACGGCGGCATAAATTAGTTTTGTTTTCTTTGCTTTTCTGAAAAAAGTAATTTGTGGGTTGTATGTAGTTATCATCTCGTGTTTTGTAATATACGCTGTCAAAGATATTTTGATTATTTTTTACCTTGCCTTTTGTGCCAACCAGTTATTACATACAATAATCCAATAAATCCATTAAAAAAATGCACAATAATAGTCCCACCCTGAATACGCCAGACACCTAACCAGCATACAATCAGCACCCGCTACCATTCATACGGCTCGCGACCATTATTCCTCCGCTCGTTCGGGTTGATCCGGGTAATTTGTGGAGACATAGGAAACGCATCTTCGCCTGGCTGAAGTGGACCTAATATCATTGGACCTCTCATTGGGAACGATAGTGTAAATTCTTGGGGCGCTGGTTCGGGCTCTGGCTCAGGTTCGGGCTCCCACGTCGGTTCTGTCCTGTTGTTGTACGTAGTCCAGTAGCTGTTGTCATTTTCACGTTGCTCCTCATCATCTTCTTCTTCATACTCTGCTTCCTCCTCCTCAGTGATGACCCGCAAGTGATGACGTTGTCTTAAATGATATGGATCATTACCACCCTCTTCAGCGGCGAATATTCCAAACGGATCTCTCCGATTGACATCCGCTACCGGATTATAAAAATAACGGAACGGATTATTTTCTGGTGCGATGTTAGGATTTGCCGCGTCAAATTCCGCTTTGTTCCGAAGCCATATTTCATTCTCAGCAGTCCGTCGCTCAACCTCAGGACGATCTGCAGCATCGACGTCCATATCACGACAAATAGAGCACCAGCGTTTACCTCCCGGATGGTCGAACCCGCCACAAGAGTGACCCGAATGTTCGTCTACATATTTTTCGTCAAAAATATCAGACGTGAAGTCGTACGGCATGTCGGGATCGTGTGACGTTGTATCATCATACCATGCAGGTCGACCGCGGTCGAACCGCATTATTCCACCAACGACTTTGTCGCTACATCCTATCCACAGCGAGTCCTTGCCATTGCCATTGTCCACAAACCCGATACCACTAACGTCGCCCCAAAAATCAATAATCTGACCACGCCGACGTCCAGACTTCATATCAACAAGGTGAACGTAGTCGATACCTTCAGCGTAAGCCAGCAAAGATCCAGATTCATTAAACCGAATCACGCGGACGGAGTCGGACTGCGCAGGCAAAACATCAACAGGCCCTCGCAAGCTTCGAAAGTCATACACGCGACACGTAAGGTCCTGGTTACCTGTCGCGACTGTATACCCATCATTACTCCACGCGCAGGCAAATCCGTAATCGCGATGACCTTTCAACGTCGCAATCGTCGATCCTGATTTAGAGTCAATCACGAGGCCATCTTTGTCGTCGCCCACGACAACTCGCATTTTACCGCATGGTGAGGTCGCGGTACAGTTCACTGCCCAGTCGATTTTGAAATCATCTGTGACAAGATCACGAGCGAGCGAGACACGACGCACGCTTGAATCATTACACGAGAAGTACGCTGCGTCTTCAAAGTCCACAATTTCGCAGTAGTTCGTGATTCCATTCCGGCTCGCCGTCAGAACACCATCACCTGTCGGTGCAAAATTGGTATTTAACCGATCCTCGAGCTCCAAATTTTTAAACATGTACTCGCCAGTATACCCACCAGCAACAGCAAACTTTTTGTTCGCAGTCATTGTCGACACGCGAATTTCAAAAGGAGTCCGGGACATGCCCCAAGACCCGTCTAGAATAGTCCTTACCGAGCCATCAAACGGATCGAGATATTTTACCCGTGTGCGATCAGCAAAGAATACATGGGTATTCGACACGGGAGCGAGCATGTTTCGTAACTGGAAATGTGCAAGACGGGGTTGATGAAAAGTGTACATTTTGTTGAACGAGAAAATTCGTTCGTTTGTAAACATCCGCGTCACAATCTGTAATGTTCATTAGCTAACGATCATCTATGGCTCACAACATGCATACCGGGCAAATATTACTTCGGCCTCGTGGTGTATTTCCAAACGCCGCGTGAGATTTAAGTCTGCAAATCCGAATATGATCATTATCTCTGAACGACCACGGAATTCCCTGGATTGTCAAGCCGTACCCATGGTTCAGCACAGAGCTAGTCATGATAGTGGGCCGACTTATACTCTTGAGTCGGAAGGTTGTGTCTAAATCAAAAATATCATCCATTTTAGGGTTATTGAGTAAGCGGTAAAATCCAAACTCGAGATCATGGTCAACCTGATTGACCACGTTGTCTGTGATAGCAAAATCGTCGGTGCGATGTGTAATCATGTTATCGTCTTCATCGTCCTCCGCTTCAAAAGCTGCCTCCTCTGTGGGGAAAAAGTAATCGTCATCCCTCGAATTCTCCTCAAACGGTCTGGGCTCGGAATATCTGTCGTCTGCTTCCTCCGATCCTGAGAGTGTTTCCTCCTGTATCCGCACGTCGAAGTTCGGCCGCCACATTTCTTGAGAGTAATCTGTCATATCCTCATCAGGCTCATACGGTCGAAATTCAGATACCGGTACGGGTTCGACATAGTCTTCAGTTGAATGACTCGAACCGGCGTCACCGTCCATAGAGAGAGCACTAAACGACGGCGATGCCAAGTTCTCATAAGGATTGATTGAGAGTGTAGTTTGCCGTTCTTGATTGTCTGTCGGCACATCACACATTGGTTCTGTCGACTCATTTCTTGTGCTGTGCTGACTGGTTTCAAACTGAAGCTCATCGCCCATCGCCGCGTTTTCTGCGTCCGCAAGAAGAAGATTGTGTTCCAACTCTTGAAGACTATTTTCCAGCTCATTCCGATCAGCCTCGTCAACCGTTTCGCGGTCCTCCAACAAGTGCACCAATGATTGTCGAAGCGACCTCAGGATTTGAATTTGTAGACTACTTACACGACCTCCGCGTTCATTAAGACCACGGAGAAACATCATTGCAGATCGAAACTGGGTGTGCTGAATTGACCACTGTATAGCTTTGTTTCTCTGCCGCGCTATAGTTGATCTCCGCGTTCGCGTCCGCACGTCCCGTGAAGCAGACATGTACTCAGCAGCTACAGAGTCACATCCATCCATAAAGTCGCTTGGAGTGCTGTATTCCAGACCAGCGTAGTGATCTTGTAACGTAAGCGCAGCCAAAAGGGAACGCCTTGAAATGTCCTCCTCCTCAGAGTCGCGGGCGACGTCATCCTCCTCGTCCGATGACGACTTGCCATTCCTGTCTTCATCAACATCCACAATCCCTTTATCGTCAAATTCAGGCCTATCTGTTGAGCCATCCACCTCTTTCGCCTTGCGTTTCGCAGCTAGCTCCGCGGCAACGGTTAGATCACGTCCACCTTGAGATCGTGGCGGCTGGCGGCGCGCAGAAGAGCCACGTCGCCACTGAGTGTCCGAGTCGCGAGCACGAAAGAGCGACATCTGGCAGGCTGCTGTTTCTCAGAGTGGGGAACTCTTTGCAGATTATTCAGATGCAGCTGGACAAATCGTAGTGGACGCGTGGTGCATAAGGATGAACAGTATGTGATAAGCAGAGATTGGAGCTGGCACGTCGAGTAAGATAAATCCACGCATGTACTTTTTCAAATCGCACACTCCAGCCACCCCCAAACCGCGGCTGAGTTACAGGAGGAGATAGACACGGAAAAGGTGGAGTTGAGCACACGAGGGCTGCTGTATATAAGCGCGTGGAGTACAGTCCGACTCCGACTCCGCGGATCACACACCGGATCACACAACACACGCTCCCAATTGCAGCCGCTGATCGTGCGGCTTGGCATGTGCTGCACTTTGTGGCCGACCCTGCTGTCAGTATCATGATCAATGACCTATAGTCAAAGCCTGAAATTGTGCGACTAGTTATTTGATGACGAAAAACAAAATTGAAGTTAAAGCTGAGAATAAACCATGCGTGGAGGTGCACAATGTTGAGGTGCGAGCACAGGTATTTAGAACGGTCGGCCTTTATAGTCAGCTCACCGTAAAACACTCGTCACTCATACTACACATACATCCGCAAATTCAAATTTACATGGCGTCGATACAAGACCATTTCCAATCAAAAGACTTAGTCTGCATGTACTCAAGTAACACTTTTGAACAAGCACAACGCCGATTGACTGCGCGATCCAGGCCTCGATTCGAGATTAGGCGTTCCCGAGATCGGCGCTGCACGGTCCGCAGCCCAGCCGCAGCAGCGTCCAGTAATTAAAGTGGCTGCCCCACTTCGAACACCCCCGCCTACCACCGCCCAATTGAAAAGAGAAACTACAGAACAAATGAAATACAGTATGTATAAGTGTAGATTTTATTCAGTTACAATACAAACAGAATGATTTGAATCAACTAGAACAATGCATCTACTTGGTGGACTTACCACCGGTGGTGGGGAGACCGACAGCGGCCTTGAACGAGTCGTACAAGAGCCACTGGAGACCGGTGAGAGTACCGATCATGACAATACGGACGGGGAGACCGTTCCAGAGACCAGCGAAACCGATCTTGGAGTAGATGCGGCCAATGGCGGCACCCATGGTCTCACCGGGCTGCTTCTCGGCGTTGATCTTGGAAACCATAACATCAGCGGGGTGGGAGACGACAGCGCAGAAAACACCAGCAATGTAACCACCGAGGAAAGAGACACCAGTCTGAGCAAGCATGGAGTAGTCAGCCTTCTCGCCGGGGAGCGAGGCGTAGATGGCCTCAACGGTACGCTCGAACGAGGCGAACTTCACCATGGTGTACGGGACCTGACGAGCCCAGAGGGGAGAAAGACCCTTGTAAAGACCGCCGAAGCCCTCAGCAGCGGTGATCTTCTTGAAACCATCGAAAGCAGACGAGGCAAAGGGAGGGAGAGTGGTCTGGGTGCGGACCTTGATGGCCTCCCACGGGCAGAGGAAGACATCGGCAATAACCTCAGCGGAGGCAGAGGCAGCGAGGTAGAGGAAGGTACGGTAGTTGTGGGCGAAGTCCTCGCCAACAATGTCGGCGTATTTCTTCTTGAAAAGCTCGTAGAAACCGTACTTACCGGCACCCTGGAAAGAGTAGCCGATGAAGGTGGCACCAAGACCGGTGAAGATACCGCCAAAGCCCTCAGTAGCGATGATCGACTTCCAGGCCTGGAAGTTACCGGAGTAGAGAGAGGGGTTGACTTGTCGTCGGCACTGAAAAGGAGAAACAGAGTTAGCGACGGGGAAGAAGTAATTGAAATTGAAAAAAAAAAAAAACGCGAGCGTACCTTGACAAGATCAAGGGGGGTGACCGCGGAGTGGGTGGGGCCGCAAGCTGAAGAAAGAAGTCAGCATATCGCACAACCAAAAAAAAGATAATGCGCATGCAATTGACCGCACGCCTGAAAGCTCTCATCAAGCAGTCCATTCGCGCGTTCAATTGCACGCGCATCCGGAACACGCACCAAGGATACCGCCGAGCGTGCACGCAAGGTAGTAGTTGGGCGAGTAGAGCTCGATCGGGGCGTTCGCGTAGAAACGCTTGGCCATGGGGTTAGCGACGGGGGCCGTGGGGGCCTTGAAGGCCTTGCTGATGGAGTCGTTGGTGGGGAAAAGCGGCATTGTGGCGGTGGTGAGGTGAAGCGGACGACGACGACGAAGTGCAAGGAGAGGAGGAGAAGAAGAAGAGGAAGAGAAAAGGGCGGAAGAGGCGGGATAAAAACTCGGCGATAAACGCGTGCCTGGCCCAGCGCCGCACGACACCTTTCGCGCGTCCTGGTTGGTCAGATCCCGGCGCCGTCTTCCCGACGCACGTGACTCGGTCGGCACGCTGTCTGCACCATCTCCACAACATCTCGATGTTCGAACATAATTTGTAAAATAACAGATCTGATTAGTTTACTACAGTTGTACATAACTCAAATTCATACACGCTTCCATCGTACACTCCCTCCTCCTCGGCCTCGTACACTTCTCCAACTCACACACTCATACACCGCGCCCTCTATCGCTGCAGCATGATCCACAGCACTATCCGCTCCTTCTCACTCCCCTCCGCATCAACACTCATGTTCGTCCCGCCAATTTGACTGTACCTCTGTGGCGCCACCACTCTGCCTACGCTCGTCGAGCCTGGCGGCGGAGGCGGAGACGCGTGCACAAGGCACTCCACCACATTCACGCCACCGTTCAACTTCACCTCGTAGAAACTCTTTGGTGGCTCGGTCGCGCGACGAACGCCGTTGCCCGGCGAAATTTTAGGACTCAATCGCCGGTTGTTCAAAGACATGTACAGGTTGTAGTGTCGTGTTAACAGCGAAAACGACAGCGTCGGTGATATCGTCACCATGCTGTACGCTGCTGGAAGAACCAACGTGTATGACTGGAAAACCTCCTTGTCGTGGGGCGGAAACACAATATTGAACGGCGGGAACGATGGATGATGCGACTCCGACGTCACCGAGAAATGCGTGATCAACGCGTCCGCAACACCTTCACACTCGTTAGCATTGGCACACACTTGTACACACACTCGGAAAACTTACTCTTATCTGGCCCGCGCAACCGCGACTCCTCAACCGCAGGCGGCTGCGGTTGCTGCGTCATCTTCTGCATCGACGACGGCGTTCCCACTTCGCTACCACCCCACTCTCCAGAATCCGGCGCCGGCGACGCCGTTGTGTTTCTCCGTGCCGGACGGTCCGCTGACCGTGTCGCCCGTCGCGGCGGTGACATCGCAGCACCATCAGGCCCAACAAACGTACCGTCGGGAAGCTCGATCAGTGGTGGCCGGTTCTTCGGTGGACGGCCACGTCCTCGCTTGATCGGTGGCATCGGCGTCGATGGCGCAGGCGTAGACGCTGCCGGCGCTGCAGTTGCTGTTGGTGCCGTTGGTGCCGGTGGCGCTGCTGAAGCTGCTGGTGTCGCTGGCTGCGGAGCAGGCGACGCCGATGCCTCCGTCTTGGCTTCCTTCTTTACCGTTTCAGTCTGCGTCTCTGGCTTCTCTTCGCCCTTTGCAGGAGTCTCTTCTGCGGTCTTGCTTTCAATGATCTCTCCTTCCTCCTCCTCGCTCTGCTTTGTTTTTCCCAAACTCAACTTGATCTTCTGATGCGATCTCTTAGCAGGCGTTACCTCCTCATCCGGTTCGTCGGATTTGTGCAACGAGATCTTCAACCGTACAGATCGCGCACTACTTTCCTCCTCGCCATCCGCAGCAACTTTGCGTTTCCGTGACTTATCGGTCTTGCTATCGTCCTCCGCTGTCGCCGATGATGCTGCTGCTGCATCCAGTTCCTCTTTATACTGCTTTTTCTTCTTCTCGAGTCTGCTCGCGAACGCGCGTTGAAGATACGCAGCATTGTTAAAGACTTGACTATTCTCCTCATTGAAAAACATCGCGTTGCTGAAGATCAGCTGAACATCACTAGCAAATTCATCAAACGACGGGTAGAAATTGCTATCAATCCGGCGCTATAGAGCATAAATTAGCCACTGATCATTTTAAACCAGGAAGCACATACCTGAACAGTGTTGAACGCCATGGGTTGCTTGATGATCTCGTAGTACTCCGGATACTCAGTCGCGTCCGGCTCATCCATAAACAAAGCAGAGTAATAACGTCCGCGACGACTATATGGACATTTAGCCAATCCACACAAACAGTAAAGAAAAAAAAAAAAGGAAACGCACCCGCCGGCTTGCAGATTCGCAAGCTCATCCACGATCTCCGTCATGAACTCCTTCATTCGCGCCGGTGGTTTCTGTGCCGACGACATCCTTTTGTTGTCGTTGTTGTTATTTGCTGTTGAGTCGCGTTGACGAAAACAATGGCCTTGATCCCAGGACGCGTTCTTTTTTGATGCACAAGCTTGTTGACGCGTACACACGAATTATTTTTAAAGTTGCTGCCGATGCACGCGGTGTCGAATTTTAATTTCGTGGGCCTTTATTTTTTTTATTTTGCTTGTCTCCCTTTCGCTGCTCAGAAAAATAAAATAAAAAAAAAAACGATTTTAAATAATCGCACGAAATGTGTTGCTCTCCGATTTATTTTGTTCTCATTTTTTTGTGCGAAAAATGGCGAGGAAGTTGGCCCGGATGCGGCGGTGTGCGGGTCCGCACGCATGTCACCCTCAACCGTCACATGACTACTCCTACGAACCCCGCTTATTTACGTTGCGCACTCTCCGAACGGCGTTATGTATACGTTTTGTGGACATGAACGGAGCCCGAAGCGCGTAAAAACGCGTTCTTTTTTCAAGACAACAACAGGAGGACCCACGCCTTGGACTGACTTGCAGCAACCCGCGTCTTTGTCGTTTTACGCCCTTCGCATTCGCAATTGTCAACTTTTTTCGTGAAAGTTGTATAGTCAATCATTGTGCTTGATTTGTCTTGTATAGAATCAACACATACTCATATTGTTTACGCGTCTGATTTCACTTTGAACACATCGGTCGTAATGGAATCGAAACTTCGCCGTAAACCACGTCTGTTGACCGAGAGCGAACGCGCACGTTTGGAGGAGTATCAAGAACTCATTCATTACTCGAGCCGGTGGGTACCTTTTTTTGTTTATTTCGCGTTTGCTCCATCAACTAACGCATCAAGATATTCCGACGACAACTACGAATACCGGTACGTTTTCCTGAAATTCACGCGACACACGTCACCATCGCCATCGCTATCGCCGTCGCCCACGGAAACTAACCACTTTGCAGACACGTCACGCTACCAAAGAACATGCTGAAGGCTATTCCGAAAGACTACTTTCAGCCAGAGTCAAACACGCTACGGATCCTTCTGGAAGACGAGTGGCGTGGATTGGGAATCACGCAGAGTTTGGGATGGGAACATTACGAGACACATAGTACGTTCTCGTTGTTTGCGTTGGGAAAAGCTTTACTGATTTCAATCATTAGGCCCCGAACCGCATATACTTTTGTTCAAGTATGCTCAGTACTCTCTTTGTCTCGAATCGATGCTAACAATATCAACCAACAGACGACCAAAGGACTACCAGTAATCGGCACGCGTTCTCCCTCTCATTTGACTCTTGCATACACACCATACAACTCACATACATATACATACCGGATCCGTCTTTTTGCTCGCACGACATGTTACTCCTATACGACTTGTTTCATTGACTCTCATCTTTGTTTCTTCATTCTTTTTTTTTTCTATTTTCTTTGTAAATTATTTCTTAACGAGCCCTCAGTCGAAATACATTATTTTTGCTCACATTTATAACAGCGTAAACCAAAAAGATATGCATTACTTACAGTTATTTCAACTAACAGATTAGTGTTACAATAGAGAAAATGCAATACAACACGCAAATCACGCGAGCTTAAACAAATCAAACAAAAAGCAGTGATCACAGCGTCTCAACTCGTGCATCAAACAAAACAAAAAGAAAACCAGATGTTTATATATATGTATAGAAGAAAGTTTTCAAAAAAAATCAAAACCATTAGTTAAAACAAAATTAACTCAGAAATTGCGCCTGCACATATACATCATACATACACACATCGCATCCTTCGTAGCATACCAAAACTATGTATAATATTCACACACACACACACACACACACACCAACGAGCACAATTAAGCACGTTTCTTAGCATCGTAGAGCTTCGCAAGCAATTCCGGATCCGTTTCGAGTTTCTTGCGCAGATTATACCGATGCTCAACATCGGGCGTCGCAACAAGCGCACCAATTCGTCTCCAATCCTTCAACGCGGCAGCAACAGTATCGCCGAGCTTCATCCGTCGTGAAATCTCAGCCCGTCGCGCTTTTGTTAATTGGTCCTCGTAATCAGGACCAAGCTTCCACAGCACATTATCCAATCCAAGACGCAGAATCTCCTCCTCGTAGTTCTTGCGCGTTAGCACAGTTGACGCAGCAATTGCCGCAGTAGCAGCAGCAGCAGCAGCAGCAGCAGCAGCAGCATCTCCATCCTCGCCAGAGACAGCATCTTCAACAACACTATCCGCTTGGGCAGCAGGGGCACTATCCTCTTCGATTTGCTCAGGCGCAGGCGCAACAGGCGGTGGTACGAAATCCATTGGCGTATCCCAGCCCTCACCAGGCTGGAGCTCGATTCCAGCAGACGTCAAGCCCATGAGAATTCCCTTTTCGTACGCGCGGACGGCACCACCACATGCGTCGATCTTGCGCTGCCGGTTCTCCTCGCGCCATTCATCCGGCGAAATGCGACGCGCACCGGTCCAGCCAATCGCACGGAGCTGCTCAGCGGTAACGTCGGGAGTGTCGTGAAACGGATTCATGGAAATCGGGTTGTATCCACCAAGATAAAACACAAGGAAGATCACAGACACTTTGACCACATGGAAGAGGAAAAACACAATATCCAACGCGCCGTCGGTTAATAGTGGCTCTTCTCCACCCTCTGTATTGACTGCAGCAGCAGCCTCTGCGGCGACAGGATCCTCAACGTAGGGGAAGAAGTGCTCATAAACGCGATTCGAGATTGCGAAAAGGGAAATTCCGGGGGTGGGAGAGAGCCAGTCGGGCAAATCGGTGTACAGCCAGAAAAGAAGGAATCCGGTGACGGCGAGCCAGCGACGAGCGTTTTGTTTGAAAATAGGAACAAAGAGCTGGCCTTCGCGCACGGTCTCAGAGATCGACTTGGATTCATCGACGGGTGTCAGTTTGCCCTTGTGCTTGAACAGCAGCGCGCCCTCGGTCGTCACAAAACCAGGCGAGCTAGAGACGTGGAACCCCGAAGGAGTTTTGTTGTAGAAGAAAGTAGGAGATAGAACGAGAGGCAGCGTCTTGAAAATAGCGTACAGGCTCGAGATGGGCTCGTCGCGGGGTACGCAGAAGCAGTAGTCTTTCTCGGCGTCACCGTTCAGGCGCACGTAGATGTCAATTAGCCTGTCCTTCTTAGTGGCCGACGACGGGGCAGGATCGACTGCGACAGGAGGTGCTGACTCGGCCATTATTTCACAGGGTGAAAAAAAAAAAGACGGAGGTTCAAAAAGATGTGATGACGAAGGGAGGTGGGGGAGCGCCGGTGTGATGGTGCTGGTGATGGTGGTGCTGGGATGAAGTCGAGACACGTAAGTACTTGAACCTGACAGCAAATTCGCCTGCGTCGACTCGCTTAGCAGTTTGGATGTACAGTATATATATGCACGATAAGCAGCAGATATGCCACAATGACACGAACACAAATTAAACCTCCGAGCTTACAGGGAGAAACGCGACTTCTGGCCAACGACGAAACGTTGTATACAGAGTACAATAACAGTTGAAGCTGAAAGCACTTTACACGTTTCTTGCGAGTCAATATTTCAGCACACTAAGCAGCCTTGAAGACGAGGAATACCCACAGCTGTTATATAGTTCTATGTGTGTACGTGCAAGAGTGGGACCCCCCGGGGCACGGAGGGGGAAGTGCGGCCGAGCGCAAAAGTACAGACGCCTTCTGCTCACGCATCGTGCGCAACGACGTGCCTGTTTTCAAAACTCTGAACTCCGCCTCCCCGCCCCGCGCGCGACTCGAAAACATTCCGACAGCGAATACGATAGGCCGCCAAGTAAACATATGCACCGTAAGTTGTGCGCCTCTGAGTCGATCATACGTATACAGTACCTGCGCAACGCGCGTCAAAAGCCGTAATTATCCCAATTGCGGCCTGTGTATCGAAGACGCGTATGCTATATTATATATATGCTCCATTACGCGTATAAGTCGTGCCACGTTCAATTCGTGCGCTGAACACAGACCAGCCCGGCTGTTGATCCGCGTTCCGTGCACTTGAGTGGAGTGCGCATTGATAGCTCACCATCTTCACCACGCTACAACCCTCAGCCAATACATAGAATAAAACGTAAATGTATATATATATATATATATATCTAAAGCGATGCACCATGAGAATAATAAAGCAGCAAGAAAAAGAAACATTAAGCACGTAAGGGTGTCCGGAAACAAAAAATTATTAATGCATTTGGGGGTAACAACAAATGAACAGAAGAAAGAAAAAAGATGTACGAAATCGAAAAATCCCACGCCCAAAAAATCCCGGAGAGATAGCAGATGTTGGAAAGATATATGGTCTCTTTTTTTTTTCTTCCTTCTTGATCTTGTAGAGCGAGAGCGAATTTCTAATAGTACAGGCAACGAACGCATGTTGCACGCCGCAAAACTTCGTTTCCTTTAAAGCGGCAACGGATCGCGCTTAGCATCGACGACGCCCTTGCGAATGACATCCTCAACAGACCACCGCTCCTTGCTAGGGCTGATCTTAAGGTTCATGAGGTCACCGAGCTCGTCACAGGCACGCAGGATTTTGTCGAGATCATCCTTGTTGAGCGCTGACGACACGCAGAAACGAACGCGCGACGAAATCAATGGAGTGGCAGGGTATCCGACCACAACGACAGCAATCTTGCGCTTGAGCATTTCACGCGAAAAGGCAGGCATCTTAGCAGGCTCAAACAAGAGCAGAGGAATAATGGGCGAGTCATCGCGACCGTAGACAATGAATCCAAGACGCTTGAGACCAAGATGCAAGTACCGCGAGTTGAACGCAAGACGCTGAAGACGCTCCTCACCCTCACCAGGCACAATCTCACCCTTGATGGTCCGCATGGACGCCTCAATCTGAGCAAGAACAGGTGGCGAGACAGACTCAGCGTAAACGTGGCCCATGTTACCGTACTTGAGTGCATCAATGGTTGCCTTGTCCGCAGCAATGTAGCCACCGGTCGCACCGAACGACTTGGTAAGCGTGCCCATAAGAATATCGACCTCCTTGGGATCAATGCCAAAGTAGTCGCAGACGCCACGGCCGTGCGGGCCCATGGCACCAACGGAGTGCGCCTCGTCGACGAACAGGTAAAACTTGTACTTCTTCTTCAGCTCGATAAGCGCAGGCAAGTTAGCCATGGTACCTTCCATCGAGTACAAACCCTCAACGACGACGAGGATCTTTTTCCAGGGACGGTGAGTACGGGGCTGGCCCTGCGAGATGGTCTCGCGAAGCAAACGCTCAAGATCCTTCATGTCATTATGCTTAATTGTCTTGATAACAGCACCAGAAAGACGCGCGCCGAAACGGATGGATGTGTGGTTGAGTTCGTCTGAAATGATCAAGCAGCCCTTAGAGACAAGCGACGGGAAGGCAGCAGCGTTAGTCGCGTAACCCATGGAAAACACCATGGCGGCTTCCTTGCCGATGAAGTCAGCAACAAGCGCCTCAGTTTCCAGATGAAGATCGGTGGTGCCAGCCATGGAGCGAGGGCCACCGGACGAGGTGCCGTAACGGCGAGTGATATCCTCAGCGGCATCAGCGCACTGTCCCTCAGACTGAGCGAAACCAAGATAATTGTACGACGAAAGGTTGAGGCAGTCGGTGCGGGTGCCGGTGAACTCGAAGGTTTGGTAGTGGTCGTTGGACACACGGTCGAGCAGGCGGACAAAGCGGCCAGGGACACCAACGGTAGGACGGGAGAAACAGTCATCAAGACGAGCTTTGCAGCGGCGAATGTAGAACGAGTCAAAGTCAGAAGTCAATGGTGCGTAGCCCTGGCACATAAAGTCAGTACGACACGTCCAAAACAAAAGAGCAGCAGAAACGCATGAATGGAGGGAAATATTATACATACGTTCTGCTGGATGAAATTAATGTACTTTTGCTTCTTGAAGCGCTTTCCAAAGAAGTCACGAATATGACCAAAGATGATAAGAATGAGGTACGAGATGTAAGTCATGATGAGGTGGTACATGGCAGGCTCTTCCTCCGTGGGGTCCTCAAGCTTCTGGCCCTTGGGAAACGACGTGGTGTACCGGTGGGAAGCGTGGGTGATGGGGCCGAACTGGAGCGAACGGCGTTGAAGCTCTTCAGGCGAGAGGTTTCCAGAAAGCGCGCCAGTGGTGTAAGTGATGAGGCCATGGTCGGAGCCGTCGGCACCCGCACCGGATACGGAAGACGCGGCAGGCGAGGACGCAGCGGAAGACGCGGAGGCGCCAGAGCCTGCCTGCTGAATCTGGGCCTGGGCCTGCGCAAAGAGCGAGGCGAGCTTTGTGGGATTTGACGGCATTTGGGAGTCGCTGGAGGAGGAGGTGGCTGATTCAATGGGAGAGAGATGAGCGGAGGAGGAAGGGTCCGGGCTGGAGGAACGGGAACTCGCGGAGTCTGCGACGACGACGACGGCGTCGGTCAGGGGGGGCGCGTCGAGATTCGCGCCCGGGTCTGCGGAGGCGGTGCTAGAGGCAATGGTGGCGAGCTGAGATGCGAGCGCAGATGCGACGGGGAGTGATGGGCGAGGAGGTGGTGGTGGAGGTGGTATAAGAGTGGTGAAAGATGGGGAGGATGAGTGCGAGTAGAGAGAAAGCTGAACCGAGGCCGGCGCAAACAAAAGCTGCGCGTTTGTTGAGTGCGCGCGCGCGCGCGCGGCAGCGCCGGGAAAGAGCTGTGTGTGGCGGGCCGGCCTGTTTGGGACGCGCCGGCCCGATCCGGCATGGCGCAGTTTCGTGCTGAGATGAGCAAGGGATTTGTGCTTTAAAGTACACGCCCCTTCGGATTACAGCAAGTCCGTGGCGGTGCAAAACCTTGCTGACACCTTGCGGCGGTGAAATCACGTATGGCGCAGATCACGGATAAGGTTCCATTTGACTCTCGCTTAGACGCGCCCGGTGCAGGTGCGGAGAACCTTGCGATCGGCGGGCGGGTCGTACAGGTGCGCGGGACCCGGGGCGGGACGCACGGCAGCAGCGTGCAGCGCGCGAGGCAGCGCGAGGCGGCGCGTCGCTCGTCGGTGGTACACCACCCTGGCGTCTTGCGCGACGACGCGACGACGCGACGACGCGACGACGTCGGGGCTGCGGGGATTGCTGCGCAGGGGTTGTCAATTTTGGAGACGTGAGCGCTATGTAGATAAATATATATGCAGAACAACTGTTGTACAGCTCATGTCAGCGGATACAACGGCCATGTGTCTGTCATGTTCATTACGGCAGTTAGTTCAATACTAGTTAATAGACAGATTTAGTTTGCTACGACGGGACTGTACTGTAGCAAACCAGGTGCAGCCTGCGCGATCCCATCCGGGTTCAAATACGAGGTGCACTGGATCGATTGGGACAGAGACAGCGCGATCTACACGATGGCGGCCCCATTCGGTTTCTGGCGGAAGGCAAAATATCGCTGCTGAGCAGCTCGAGCTGAGCGCGCGGCCTGCCTAACTAACAGCGCCGCACGCCTACATATATGTATAACTACGGGGCCGCGCGGTTAAGTCGCGGCGGATCGCAAATGCGACTGCTGAATGACGGCTGGGTCGCGGTGATGGATTAGTGGTGCGATAAATTGCGGGTGAAGAGCGCTCTTCCGAGCCCGAGCCGGCGTCCGCATCTGAGCCCGAGCTGCTGCTGCTGCTGCTGCCGCATCCGCCCCATCCGCGGTCCACGATCGTGAAGCACGTAACTGCACTTGTCAACCCATCAGTAGTTAACTATTATAGTCAGTTAACACTATGCACCGCCATGCACCGCCATGCACCGCCATGCGCTCGCCGCGCGCGCGCGCGCGGCGCGCTGATTGGCCGCAACGTCATAAGGCGGACCCGCGGTTCCTGGCCTAATTATGGGCACTGCGCACGGATCGCGCGCCTGCGCAGAAAACCAAAGTTAGTTACAGAACAGAAAGGTTTGGCGACACACGCGCGCGGTGTTCTGCGCACGCGAAAACAGTTCCTGGTCTCGGCGCCGTCTTATTCTCTCGTCCGGTCCGCCGCCTTAACTTCTTCGTCGCCTCCGCTCTGCTCTTACATCTCTCCTTCCTTCCCCTTCTCTCCTTCTTTTTCTTCTCTTCGTTCCTGCCTCTGCTATAGGGCATGTCGTCTGCCGCTCCTTTCGCCTCCGTCTGAGCTGCTTCGCAATGGCCTCTGTCCAGCTCCGCGCGTCATGGCCCGCCCCGGCCGCCCTCGATCCCGTCGCGCCAGCCTCTGCGCCCACCGCGGTGCACCACCTCTCCTCCCCTCAGCGTCCTCACCATCCCAGCCTCCACCAGCAGCCTCACCTGCAACAGCAGCAGCAGCAGCCCCGCTACGTGCGCCACGTGCCTCACTCCCCATCCTTCCGCCATGTCTCTGCTCTCTCGCGAGGTGCCTCTCCGCCCGCCGCCCAGACGTCGCCGGATCACGCCGCCCCTGCTGCTGCACCAATTCACCCTCCCACCGGCCAGCGCTATCGAAATCACGCACGCTCTGACTCCTCATCCTCCGCGTCTCCGATCCCGTTATCTGTGCCCCAGATCGCGCGCGCCGTAAGCATGCCTACGCAGCCATCAGCCCCGCTTAGCGCGCATCGGCACTCAATTTCCGCCCCCGCCTCCCCCGCTTCAGAGCACTCATCCTACATGTACGGATCTGCTCCTGTCCGTCCCGGTCTCTCGTACCACTCTTCCTACCCCTCTGCGGTTCCGCAGTCCTACTCCGGCCACCGTCCTTCCTCGTTGCACCATGTCCCGCGTGATTACACCCCGCGCGTGTCCTCCTCTGCCGTGTCCGCAGCGCAAATCGCGCGCACGTCATCTCCCGCACGCCATCACCGGCACAGCTACCAGTCGCAGCAGCCGACTCTGCATCGCTCGCCTTCGGCATCAGACGAGGTCAGCTTCCAACACGGTGTCGCATTCACGTCGTCGCGTGCCGACTACACCGGAGTACGAGCGTCGCAAGGCTCTGGCCAAAATGAGTGCACTTTCACCACAACAACAGAGGTCGCGGGGGGGGGGGGGGGGGGGGGGGGGGGGGGGGGGGGGGGGGG